>JAAIXI010000244.1:5595505-5771061 GCA_013403645.1 Heliconius nattereri | reverse complement strand
GCCGCAATGATTGCCGACTGAGCCCGATCCCAAGCATCCTGAGCAGTCTCGGTGTTAGTCGAAAGATTATGACTTTTCACCTCTGCCAGGAAGTCGGTCTGCATCGGTCCATTCAGCAACCACCACTTGATCCGAGGCCTACGTTTCTCGGCTACTTTCTTCTTCGGAGTGACGTTAAAGTCCATGACAAGAAGACGATGTTGGGCCGTTAGGCTTTCGCCTGGAATGACCTTACAGTTAGTTACCCTGCCCATATGACACCGTCTGGTCAATAAGTAGTCTATTTGAGTTGAGTGGGACCCGCTCTTATACGTGATAAGGTGCTGAGAATTCTTTTGGAAGAACGTATTCACGACGGCCAGATCAGACGCAATACAGGTTCTCAGAATATTTTCTCCCTCTGCATTGCGAAGACCGTGCCCAAAACCCCCGTGAACACGTTCATACGGCTCAGCAGTCTTACCAAAGTGACCGTTCAAGTCCCCCTCAACTAAGACCACTTCGGTAGACGGTACAGCAAGTAGAACCCCTTCGCACTGCTCCTAAAATGTCTCCTTTTCGGCCGTGCTACATCCCGCCTGTGGAGCATAGGCACTGATTAAGTTTGTGGTAACGCCCTCAATCAGTACCCTCACCCGCATCAAGCGGTCGGAATGACGGTTAACTTTAAGGAGCCCATTCTGAAGCTCTTCAGAAAGCACTACCGCCACACCGTTTCTACCTGAAGGTGACCCAGTGTATATAAGCCGGTAACCCTGTCCGATGTTACGGGACTTATTGCCCTTCCAGTGTGTTTCCTGGAGGAAAGCACCCTGGACCTGACGTCTCATGAGTACATCTGCGAGTTCCCTGCATCGTCGGGTCAGAGAGCCAATATTCCACGTTGTAAAGCGGAGTTTCCGTCTGGGTACTAGCGTCTTTATCCGTGCCCGTACGTGACACGGTAGCCCTTGCCCACTTGTCGCAGGTGTAGGGCGATGTGCCTGATGCGCCGCAAAACGCGTCGTTTTGCGGCGACGCCCTAGCCGTACCCAGTCTTTTCTGTTGTCGGTTCATTTAAGTGGCGGTTGGCGGTTTTAAGTGGAGCGACTGCCGTTTGACCTCCAAAACCCCTTGTAGGGAGAAACCGAGGGGAGGGAAAATAGAAGGAAGGATAGGTAAAAGAAGGAGGGAGCTAAGGAAAAGAGGAGAGGGGGGGGGACTGTTTCCTACGGACTGGGTGAGGATATAAGAGTGGCGGCTCGAGGATCCGGGGTCGCGTACCCGTATGCCCACAAACAAATATTGGACAGATATTAGTCAGGACATCCTCTGGGATGACTTCTGGGATGAGGGATACTTTAATTAGTATAATATGTTATTTAAAACCTACACTCAACACGAAATGCCTCCAGAATTCAACAGAAAGTGAGGATCGGAGTGTCTTAACACTAGCTAGGTTCCATCTGCCTACCCTGCTGTGTGCGGGATACAGCGTGAAGCTGTTCTTTTTGTTATTTAACAGAAAAACATTCTGATAGTAACGTTATGAATTATTTACTGTTGCAAGCAGCGTTAGTAGATTTCCAAAATTGGAATAAACTACGTAACAGCATAATATTGAATTTTTCTTTATTCCTATTCTGATAAAATAATGAACAGAAATAGGTATACTTAATTTTCTTTTATAGATTGTAGTGGTTTATATATCACGTGAACACAAGTAATCTACGTTACATCCTGACTACTAGTATTAAGTGTTAAAGTTATTCTATTTTTAATTTATAAACGCAAGCTAATGTACCAGAATAAAAACTTCAGGCAATCATATTTTATAGTACCTATAAGTATTGACAAATGTTAAAAAACTAAATAAAAACTATTTTATTTTCCTTTTATTATATTTACATTAATAATTGAATATGAAATATTTTTTTAAATACCCAAGATCACGCTGAAGTAAGAGTTATCATAACCTATTCTGTGAAGTTTTAAGTCGTGAGGACTATGGAGTTCAAGCGCAGTTGCGGATTAGGTCTTATATTCTTCTTCTGAGAGACTACAAACAATGTTACAATGGCAGTCGAGGTTTTCTGGGCTTCATTGTAATATTTTTTTTTATTGCATACAAAAACTCTATTTTAAAATATTTATACTAAGTTTTAGTGCATTTTTAAACAGTATTCTGGTAACCATAGTAGAAATGAGAAATAGGGAAATAATTTATTTTAATTTTTTTGACTGTTTCGATACAAAAATATTTTTTATACAATTATAATATATTTTTTGGTTATAAGATATTTTATAGTAAAAAAAGAAAAATCCTCAAAAAGACAGAGCTTTTATTTTGAAAGAGTCTCACTAATGATATTTTTAATTACGAAATGATTATGGAATAATAATCTTAGGATATTTAGTATCGGTATCTAAGGTACACTGACTATAAATATAAAAAAAATTGTTAGAATTAAAATCTATGAATGTTGAAACAAAAAATATATTCTTACAAAATAGTGAGTTGCATATAATATACATTAAATATTGTTCATTGTGTAATGGATATATAAATATTTAAGTAAATATATACTCCAATACCAACTGAAATTAATCTATTTATTTAGATGAAAATACCAATTGTAATACTATGTACGTCATTATGAACGAGTTAAAATAAATGCGACTGTTAGAGCTATATTGAAATATAATTGAGTTTATATTTCATCATCATCATAGATCATCATAGTATTTGATTTGATTGGTAATTAGGGTATTTTGCTATTAGATACGTGAAATGCCCTCGTGGCAATTGGATGACACGAATAATTGAGACATACGAGAGAGGTTTCCATCAATTAGTCGTGTTTGTTCATTTGTAGCTTGACAAGGTTTAAACCTGTAGCCCCTCTGGTGCTGCACGGGGTCGTGGGTGGCGGTGATCATCATCAGATGATCCGAACGCTCGTTTGCCTTGTCCATTTTCCATAAAAAAAAAACATTATGGACAACGACCAATGGTGGTTGTGAAATATTTTTGAAAGAGTAGTTTTGTTTCATGGAAACACATTTGTTTTGCGTTGAAAATGTTTCATTTATTCCCCCGAGTGAGATCGAACCTACAATAGCGGTTGAGTCAAGCAGCTCTGCCGCTGCACGGCGACGGATGAGAATATATATTTTTTCGTATATTTCTGCTTGTAAATATAAAATTAAGAACACCTGGTCCTTTTCACTATATCAATCACATTTTCTCTACGGCAACTATATATCTAAGAAAAAAACCACTGTATATCTAAGAAATATAACGCTTCTACAAAATATAAATTTTAACACATTTTTTAAAATTTATATTTTGTACAAACGTTACATTTCTCAAGCGTCACGGAAAGATTTTTAGGTATATATTATTCTTTATCCTAGCATAATATTTTAAGAAAGGAAGATTATTTGTTACTCGTTGTTCTCATTTTTTGGCAAGCGAATATAGTGGGAACCCCACACGGAAATAAAAGATAGAAGAAGAAAAAGAGAAGACAAAATTATCTTTTACTTTTATCAAGATACATTTATTTTTTTATACAGAATTAAAATTTTGACATAAAAGAACACAATTGAAACGTGGTTTATGAAGTTTTTTTAACAGGCTATCCGCAAGTTCCTTTCATTAGCGCTAATAGTATACTTATGTTTACCTCCTACTATAATATGCTATTGTAATAATTATCTAGTGGAATCCCGAAATGAAAATATTAATATTGTATTATTATAAATAAGGCTAGTTTGCACTTATGTGTACTCCAAACTACTAAAATATTTTAATTTATTATTAACCTGCAGAGGCTTTATAATAAAACGAGTATAAGCAGTTCATTAAACGAAATTCAAATTCAAATGAACTACTTTGTGCAAATACATACATATTGTATTTACTGTATAACTTTATTTTTAATAGTGCTTAAAAAAACAATTAAAGTACTTTAAATTTGTAAAATGTTAAATGCAGTTAGTCAAAGTATTTTTTATAACTAAGCTTATCTAATATTTAATTATACTAAAGCTTAATCTTAGCGTACAATACAATTAAGATTTACAAATTAAAGTGATAAATAAAAATACACAAAGTTGTACTGATAAAAGTTATTGTAGGTTTTCATAATGGGGACCATTTATTTTCCCTTATCAGATAATCCAGTAATTACTTACTTGACCTTCATTTTCTTTGAAGTAACGTAAAAAATCGCACAGATTTATAACCCCTTATCGTCGAGCACGTCTTACAAAGGATTGAGGATCTTAGATCAAATACAATGTGTAAAGCTTTTAAGACTAATGAAAACATGCCCGTTTTATGTAGATTACAGGATACGTACCAAATTTTAATAAAATTATTTCCTGTCTTGGAGCATTAAAGATTTTGAAAGGTTGAAAATGCTTTAATTGGTGGATTTTTTTTAGATTTAAAACCAGAGGAACCTAGGGTTAAGACACTTGTTGGCTTAAACTATTGAATGATGATAAATAATAAAAAAACATAAAAATATTGTTATTGCTTTTTTTTAGGCAGTTAGCTTGAATTAGAATTGTCTGTTGTAGAGATAAGCTGCACCAAATTACAAAAACAAAGTATCTTATCTCAAATTCCTATCATACTATAATTTTTAATAAGATTTAAAGTTTTTATTAAAATTATTCTTACTTTAACGTAAGCTTTCTTCTTCTTACATTTCTATTCTTGTTTTATTTCTTGAATTTATTTTTATAGTAAATGTCCTAAGTAACTCTTTATAAAGACACATTTTACTACTGCCTTAAATTTTATAGTTTTCTTTGTGGTCCAACTACCATCATTAAAACTTTATGGGAATATCTTCTTATGTATTGGTTTCCAAGTTCTTAATTCATTTTATTACACTTTTTACAATTGACTGTGGCACAAGAATATGTATTTCGAAGATATTTGTAAGATTTCGTTTTACTTTCTTTATAGTTTATTAATTATAAAGTAATGTTTAAGGTTTAGCGGAGTCGGTAGGGAGGACCTGGGATACTAGTATTGTGTCCCTGAAAGAGGGCTCCACCGAATTTTGAATAAAAAAAAATAGATTTTGATTCTCTTTCATATTTCTTTAATGGCACTGAGAAATACGCAATGTATTAAAAGTTATTTGAGGATTAACAAATTCAAATTCAAATTCAAATTCAAAATATTCTTTATTCAAATAGGTAATTATAGCACTTTTGAATCGTCGAATGAACATATGAACAAAAAGCTACCACCGGTTCGGAAGGCAGTTCTGCTGAGAAGAGCCGGCAAGAAACTCAACAGTTGCTCTTTTCAAAATCAATGGTACAATCTATTACATTAGCTGGCAGCTATCCTGCATGACATTCAATAGACATTAATTCCATACATGTTTATCCTCTAAATATTCTTGAACAGTGTAATACGCTTTACTTGTTAGAATTTTTTTTACAGATATTTTAAATTTTTGTAGTGGCAAACTAAGAATACACTGCGGAATTTTATTATATACACGTATACTCAGACCCATAAAGGATTTACTAACTTTTTGGAGGCGGAAACTTGGTGTAACAAGCTTATCTTTATTTCTCGTTCCTATCGTATGACTGTCGCTATTTTTGCTATGACAATGTATATTTTGTCGGACAAAGAGAATGTTATAATATAGAAATTGGGAAGCAACTGTAATAATACCTGCATCTTTGAAAACATCTCGCAGAGAATCTCGAGCTCTTAGATTATAAATATATCTCACGGCTCTTTTTTGGAGAACAAATATTGAATTGATATCTGCAGCACTGCCCCATAGCAGCATTCCATAAGATAAAATACTATGAAAATAGCTATAGTAGACTAGTCGGGCAGTTTCAACGTCCGTCATTTGTCTTACTTTTTTAATTGCGAACGCGGCAGAGCTGAGTTTATCTGCAAGTGCTTCCAGATGAGCGTTCCACTGGAGTTTGGAATCTATAGTTACACCTAGGAAAATAGCTGATTCCGACAAATTAAGAGCTTCTCCTTTAATTAGTAGACTAAAGTTATGTTTTTTAACATTTTGTAAAGTAAACTCAATACATTTAGTTTTTTTAGCATTTAACATTAGATTATTAACATCAAACCAACGAAGAATATGCGACAATGCACTATTCACTTCGTCATAGTTTATTTTATTTCGGTCAACCTTAAATATTAAAGAGGTGTCATCCGCGAAAAGAACAATATCACATAGGTTCTTCACATAAAAAGGCAGATCGTTAATATAAATAAGAAATAAAAGAGGACCGAGAATAGATCCTTGTGGAACGCCCATCTTTATAGGAGATCCAGATGATTTTACATTATTTATACTAACCTTCTGGATTCTTCGGTTTAGATATGAGGCAATAAGATCAAGGGCGGTACCCTGTATACCATAATGATATAGTTTTAATAACAGAGTTTCATGGTCTACACAATCAAAGGCTTTGGATAAATCACAAAATACTCCAATAGCATTTTGTGACTTCTCCCATGCGTCATAAATGTGCTTTAGGAGTGCAGCACCCGCATCCGTAGTGGACTTGCCTTTGGTGAAACCATATTGCTCACTATGGAAACAATTGTTAATATTTAAGAAATTTGTGAGCTGATTGAACATTATTTTTTCAAATATTTTACTTAAGGAAAACAGCTCTACTAAATCCGTTGCTGGATATTAAGACGACATATATAAATTTCTGGCATCCGTTGAAGATTGTATATAAGAAAAGGGTATCGTGGGAGCGGAC
The DNA here is from genome assembly GCA_013403645.1 of Heliconius nattereri. Taxonomy (NCBI): domain Eukaryota; kingdom Metazoa; phylum Arthropoda; class Insecta; order Lepidoptera; family Nymphalidae; genus Heliconius; species Heliconius nattereri. Next base: position 5,764,296 of record JAAIXI010000244.1, on the reverse strand, counting down.
AGCCACAAATTCTACATACGCAGCTTTTTATTAAAAAGGAACTAGTAAGTCTATATTTTAGTAATTGTGTGATCTTATAATAATAATCTTTCGGACACCTTATTACGTTAATAACCATGGAAATTGTTAAAATATACAAGAAAATCAACCGTCAAAAACAATGAAACTTATTAAGTAAAATAGTTATTAATAATTTTAAATAGACTATGTCAAGAAAAATATATGAAAATGTGATTTTGGTAAAGTGCAATGTCGGTTTTCCATTCTCACAATGAGTATTTGGCATTCAGACAATCTATTTTTTTCTTTACATTTCCATACACAAAGTCATAGCTCATAAAAGTGGTAGTAACCTAAATAAAATTGTGTCACCGTCTAACCTTGTTACTGAAATTTAAACTCAGTACTCGCTGGCAAGGAATAAAAGTTTTCAAAGTATCAATATTTCAATAAATAACAAGAAGGACGATTGTTTTTCGTCCTGAAACTATTTCATCATATGTATATAATGTTTTGTTCTAAATGATAAATAATTTATAATACCTTAATAAAGACTTTTATTATATTTATGTCTTTTATTTTAAAGTCATTTCATAAGACAATTCACTAATATTTACGTTATACATTTTCATATGAAATATATTGGGTACTAAACTAGAAGATCGTTAAAATAGACAAAAAAAATATTTTCAGTACTGTTTAGAGACATTCTATAAAATAACACTAGCAACACTATAGAATCATCCCGATTCCTAATTTTAAAGAGCGATTATGAGTTTACGTATACCTACCTTCTTTACATACTCTTTTGAAGTAAATAAACAAGTTTTCTTTTAGATTTTCAATTTATCCAAAATGAAATCTTTTTATTTAAAATAATTAAAAAGAAAAAAATATTGCCATTCTGTCACTTCTAATAAATTTTGAAAGCCTTTTCATTCAGTCTTACCCTAATTAACCTAATTTGTAATTAAAATACGTACATTTCCCCAAAAAATGTCGCCCTATTAATAAATTCGAGATAACTCGACAGCTTCGGCTTTAAGGAAAATGATTAGATAATATTCTATGCAAGACATTTATAAATAAAGGACAAAATAGGAAAAAATTTGAAAAAAAAGGAACTATTGACATATTTAATATTGAAGTTATTACGTCAGCATAAATAGTAATTTTAGTCTTCTTTTTAGCTAAGATTTACAAATTATAGTAGAGTTTTCCTTTTGTATCGTGTGCATTCGGGCAGAAGTTACATAAATCTGCGGACACGGAACAGGTGAACAAGCATGACTTTCAGTGAGAAAAACATTGAAAAGTACCCACTTTGTATTTGCGACCGACCGCCATTTGTTTTAATTAAATGCATTTGTCTTTCTCTTCAGAGAAACGAGTTTTGGTGTTTCGTGACTTGTTTACTACGTACAAAATATCGTTTTGTACGTAGCTCTAGACTTGAAGCAGTTAAGATTGATTATTTATTTTATAAGAAAAAAACATATCTTCTTTAAAATAAAATGTTACACATAATTGTTGATATCTTATTTATTTCATCACACTGAGGCGAAATATGAATTCGGCGGAAAAAAGTCGAGGGCTTTCTTAACACTAGGATCCCTCTGACTATCCTGCCATACGCGGAAAAGCTAAAAAAATACTATGTAGTCTATTCAAATGCTTGAATACATATTTTTTTTCCATTAATCCTTTTTTGGTTAGACGACTAAATTAAAGCATGGTGGTAGATTTTACTATTATATGGAAGTGGATTTGCGTGGCTTGGATTCCTAACCCAAAAAAAAAATCGATTAATTTAATAATTTAATATATTCAAACAATTTCAATATTGGTACAAATTTAGGGCATTAAATTAGAATGGGTACAATATTGGTCGAGGATAATGAAGATTAACGAATGCCGAAATTCAAAATGAGTGGAATATCGTCTGGCTGGATGCTGGCTGCTCTCGCTGGGTAAGTAGGCCATTAAGCGGTGCTTCATAAAAATACCTTTTAGAATAGAAAACAATTTATCAGACTGCACGCAAGACTAAATTAAAATTTAGATTTGTGAGTGCTTTTTAAATTTTCACCAACTAACTTGTTATGTTTATGGTTTCCACGTTTAAGCTGTTAGGTATGAAGACGAGTGGCACTGTATATATAAATGATTTTTTTTCTCTTAATCGTGTCACTTTCAACATATAAAATTAAGAATATTAGTGTTTAATTTTTTTAACGATAAGTTTTATCTTAAAATATTTGTCTATATTACAAATATTACAAGAAAACTTATTTGATTAATTAATTTTAAAAATCGCATGCTCTATCAGTATTCACAATATTAGTAACAATCTTTAATTACTAATTGTTACTGATATTGCGAATAATACACAATATTGTGTAAATACATCCGCTTCACTTTCCGTCGAATCTTTCGAGGTATTTACGTCAGAGCGAGGAGATGAAAATATGAATATATAATAATTCATTCCTTTCAGTGTGGGGATCGAATATATATATATTACTTAAGCTATAACTTAATTCATTAACTCGTCAAAAGCTTTCCAATTCCGTAAAACTGGAACACAGTCTACCCCTCGATCAGTAAATCCACTGCGATAACATCAGGTAGGTTTGTTCACAGAAATAATGTAATTAGACCGAATCCCGCGAGTGTTTGACGATGATGAATGATACCGCGCCATAAAGCCGTTTTCATATTTCCACGAAACTTTGCCCGATTTACGCCATTATTTTCTCTTTGAAATTTAATATAACATTGGTTTTCGAATACTATAAATAATATTATTCTTTATTTTTATAGACATTTTAGCTTAGTGGTTGGTTAGTTAGCATCTAATTTGACTTTTAAATTAGTACTCGTGGATTCTACTTTAACTTAGAACATAATAATAGAGTGATGGCCATAAGAATTTCTTTGAAAACAAGGGATTCTTTTATTTTGTGAAGAGTTTTTCTAGTGGACCTACGATTATAAAATTTGGCAGAAACGAATTATTACAATTGTTTATTTGTAGTTAATTTCATACAAAACGAGTGCATATATACATACATACATTTATTTATAAGATGGCGCCTAGGATTGAAAATGAAGTTTCATAAATGTCTTGTCATGACGTTCAGATATTGCAGCTTAGTTTGAAACTTTTAATGACTCCCCTTGCAACCTACTCCTGATATTAAACTAGATTTAAGTTTGGTAAAATCTACTCTAAGATATAGACATTTTGAAATGTAATTGAAAATAATTCTTCAATGAAATTATTTCATAAATTAAATTAAAATATTTGCTTATTCTTTCACATTTTGTTATTCAGTATTTGTTTTATTAGTGTTAACTATATAGGTAAATTATTATAAATGTTTAAGTGTGATATTAAGCCTAAATTAAAATAAAAGAAAGTTAGTAACTTCTGGTTCACAAATATATACTTTAACTTTATAAGGAAGCTAATGTAAATGTTGTTTTATGTAAAAGTAAATTCTTCTTTTACTGCTTCTGCAGCTATAAATATGTTGAACTTACTTGTTAGCGAAAATATTATCATAATTATGTTATAAAATTGCTTTGGAGCATATTATATTCTATTAATGTACCAGAAATGTTCTTAAGACTACATAATAAAAATTCTTATAAAAAAAGTAGCGTAGTAAAAGTTGTATCCCTACAAGCGTGCAACTGTCAATGCGACAGGTTCTGGGTTCGACTCCCTCGAGGAAATGAAATATTTAATATTCACATTTCCTCGCTCTAGTAACGATGCAAAGCGCGGCGTTGAGATGCCACTCAACACGCAAAATCTCCAGAATTCGGTGGAAGGTGGGGAACGGAAATATCTTAAAGCGGAGTGTCTTAATATTAGGTTCCCAGATTCCCTCTGCCTACCCTGCGTGAAACTAATCAAAAACAATCAGTTATCTCGAGTACGCTATAATAAACAATTTAACTTTAACCTAAATCTATAATTTTTTTGTAATTAAATTTACGCATTAACTAATCGACAAACGAAATACGCATTAATAGTTTTGAATAAGCCATTATAACACTGAATACTGAACATAGAACAATGCGAGTGTAATTTACTTTGCAGTCGACATTAAATGAAAATCAATATGCATTTCATCAGTACGGCTTTTACAATGACTGATTTGCATTAGAATCTCTTTGAGCTGCTTGTTAACAGAATATTGTAAATTTCCGTAACTGTGGATATTAAAATATAGTCGTAACTCCGTCTAGGCGCAGTTGTTTCTCTTATATATTATATTGTTTCATTAGTTTGATTCTCGTGTCGTACACTCATTTTTTTCATTTGCAATTTCCTTTTAATTAGGGAAGTATTAGTAATTCGTAGAAGTCTGAAAAAAATGAAGATAAAGAAATAAGTTTTTATTAAGATTATAATAACAAAAAAATAATAGGTAACGTACATTATTATTTACAATATTTTTCCAGTTATACGAATTTATGATTTTCCTAAAAATACTCTAACTTGGAAATAATAAAAAGCTATATAATACATTTGTTAACTTTTATTTTCAAGTAATTTTATAATTACATTTACACACGTGCCGCCTGTAAATTGTAATTAAGAAGGCGCGGCGCTACCTCAGCAAATTCACAGCGATGATGTCAGAATGATATACATACATACATATATATATTATAGACATGATAATATAATCCATTTGTGTTGCTTGATGAAGATGAATGGTTTTGTATGACACAAAGACTTCGATTTGTTCGGAAAAAACTTTACCCAATAAGTAACGGTGCGATATTGAATGGAGGGAAGTTTTCAATTTCATTTGGGGACAAATATATTAGGTTTATTTTTCTATTATTTTTCACTCAGTATCCCGCACAAATAAGGGTAGGCAGAGAGAATATGGGAACCTAGCGTTAAGACACTCCGTTCCCATAAAGACACTTCTGTTCCCCACTTTTTTGCCACATTCTGGAGCCATAGCGTTGCGTGGCGGAATTCATCGCCGCGCTTTGCCTCGTTACCAGAGCGAGGAAATGAAACTATTCAATATTAATTTCTTCGTGCGGGAATCGTTCCTACAACCAGTCGCTTTGCGTTTACAGTCACACACTTATGCTACGCCACGATTGGCCTCTTCTTCCTTTTTTGTGTATGCAATATAAACGAAGATGTAACAAAAGCGATCTTTCATCAAACCTTCATCCTTTTTTAATTTTACAGAATATTTTTTAGTTTATAAATCGGTAATATCGATACTTATAACATTATATTTTAAAAATATTTTAGGAGAATATAAAGTAAGCATAGTTTAATAGCAGAATTTCAATATAAAAGTCCAACATCAACAGGAGCACAAATTTATTCTGTTAATATTGTATATCCTCGAGGCATTTCTTTAAAAGGTCAAAAATTATAACTATAGAAGCCTTTTACCAACTTAAATAGAATATTGAAATTATAAATTAGAAATAATTTGAAAAATTATACAACCCGAGGTAAATAACCTCGGGTTATATTTTGTGTCATGGAAATTATTTTTTTACAATAATAACTCTACAATGAGATTTTTACTCATAATCATTGATATAAAATATAGCCAATAATTATGAAGACAATATATTTTTTCTTTTTTTTTAGCTTCACGCTGGATCCCGCAAATTGGCAGGGTATACGGAGGGACCTAGTGTTAAGACACTACGCTCCCCATTTTCCACCGCACGAGCTATTGGGTGTTGAGTAACGGAGCTTAACGTCACACTTTGCCTTGTCACCAGAGTTAAGAAATTAAAATATTAAATATATCATTTCTCCAAAGGGAATCGAACCCATAACCAATGCGTGTACAGTCACTCGCTTGCGCCACTGCGCTACGCTGGCCTCCAGATAATATTATTATTTCATTAATATGAAACACTACTAACTAATACTAAAATGAAAGCTAAAAGTAAAAATGATTATGAACCCTATATCATTTCGTGAGCCCTGATCTTTGTTCCATCTCATATGGACCGTTTATTTTGAGAGTGGCGTAAGTCCATTTTCTTTTGTTTCGAGAAAATTAAAGGTTAATATATTTGTTGATTTAAAAATATAGCCAAATCCTATGAGGTCTGGCATTGTTTCTATTGTTTTATCAACATTTCATTTGTTTATATAAATTTGTTTTTGGATAATTAGACTACGATAACACATATTTATGTACTGTAAATGGGCTTACACCACTTTCAAAATTAGATAATTGTAAAAATCGTTTAATTTCAATTTTGGAAAATCAAATATTGCTTAAAATATACTTCACTTTAATATAATTTTGTATACAAATACGCAGAACAACACATAAAATTTTATTTTAGACGGCAACTACATTGTCATTACAAGAATTTACTTATTCTCTGCATGTCGTAGTGTTTCAAAATATGCATGATGCACCGGAGGTATAGGGTATAGGGTAGAAGCTGCTTCATCTCTTTATATTTTTCGTACGTAATAGGTCTAAGCTACACTTTATTTAAAAATTTAACTCCTTACTAATATAAAATTAGGAAAATCGTAATAAGATTGCGGATTTTTCTGCAAAAAGACGGTGCTACTGTTATTTTTTTAATTCGCCAAAATACGGGCAAAGATACGGAGTTATACAGCCTTGTCGTATTTATTTTCTTCTCACAGGTTATGCGCTGTACATTTTCTAATACATTTCTCTAATTTCTTAATATCTATCTTTTAACTTACTAGTAGTGGAAACACGGAGGGGAAACAATGCAAATCGTCCGCTGGTGAAACCGCGTGACAAAGCTAGTCATACTAGCTTTGTCACGTGTAAATGAAAAATAAAAAAACACTGATCGGCATCCATCTGCTATGCCACCTACTTCTGTCAATTGGACTTACACCACTTTCATAATCGGTGATTTAGCAATTTCATTTACCGACTGATTTTAAGTTGTACAAAACATGGGATTTCTTTGAGAAATTGAACACGGACTAGTCATATATGAAAAAAATTACATTAAATTAAGCATGAATTACGTGATAGCTCATTTTTCTCAAAAATGGGCTTACACCGCTTTCAAAATAAACGGCCCATATAATGCCTTTAATATAGACATGTAGAGAAATGACAGAACATCTCTTCATATTACGGTCACTTTTCTCGTGGCCACATTAATTTCTTACATTTCCAAGCAAAAGGAAATATCCATTTCTTTATATGAACCCATCTGAGTTTCTTAAGTTGGAACGTGTTGTTATGCCTTACAAACTTCTAATTTTTTTGTTATAAGTACTTAACAAATAATTATTTTTATAAGTACATGAGAAAGTATTTAATTTAGAATTATCATTATAATATTTAGTGTTACCGTAAAAGCATTTTAGTTTTAAAAATACTTATTAAAATGTATTCGTTTTATAGCTTTCATAATATTTTGCATTTAGAAATAAATAGCTTCAATAGAAAGGAAACTACCTTGACTTCCACTTTACTCCCAATGGGAATAAGAAATATAGAAATGGTTGTATGTACATTCTCAGTATGTTTAGAAATATTTTGCATATTATATACCTCATGTACTTTTTTGTTGAATATTATTTGAAGTGATATTTACTAATACAATTTAAAATAATACGTATTAAAATGAAACACAATATTATTGGATTATAATATTATTTTCATGGCAGTTCTATTATAAAATTATATTTAGATATCTCTATATACAACTAAAGTCCATCAACAACAAGCATTAATGCCACGAGAGCTTAATAATTTGCATTGGAATATCCACGGTTCATTAGTATAACCTTGTTAAATTTTGTATGAGAATTTCCAATGTTAAGTTTAATATTTTCTAATTTTTAATGCTAAAATATATATTTTCAATGTTATTTAACAACTAAGTATACTTTTAATATACAATAAAAAATATATTTTTTAAGCAAAGCTGAAATTAAACAATAAGACAAGCTAAAGTTAAAACAAATATTATGAAATATAAAAACGGTTAAAAAAAATTAAATTGAAATATAAATGTGCGTCATTTACATGAGGGAGCTATTAAAGGCAGTGATTAGTGGCTGCAACGTTAGAGTAGCATCTTGTAACCTAGTAGCGCACAGAGAAACCCTAGAAGAGATAATCTTGTAAGGCTCTAAGTATAATTATACGGTTAATTACCGCATTTACAAATACTGTTTGTTATTTACTATTTCACATGAATATTGAACTTGAGGTTGTGGGGTTACATGTCAGGGTTACAAGGGTGTGAGTGTAAACGGTTAATTAAATAATAAAGCGAATTTTTTTTCCAAATTACAAAAATAATTGAAAAATACTATATTTATTATACACTAGCAACCTGTCGCGGCTCCGACCGCTTGTATTTATTTTCTCACCTGAATTACCCGTATCAAAAAAAGAGTGTGCAACAAGCATCTACAATTATTCTGTAACTTTTTTCACAAATCTTTTTTCAGTACTCGAGTTTGCTCTGAAATTTTGAAATACACCACACCATACCTACGTATATTAAATAAAACGTATAATAAAAGTAATACGAAAACAGTTTCTAAGCAAGGGAATCAATAAGACTTGTCATTTATATATTCAGCAATTAATCGGTTATTCTGAAGTGAAGCATCTTGTGACCTGGTTTCAGTAGCACGCCAACACTAGAATAATAATGGGTCTCATCTACCGTCACTCACGAGGCAGATAATTAATCAGACAAATGATATTTTTTTTAATAATATCATATGCGAATTCTTTTTCATCTGTGGTTCCTTATTTTATATTATATATTTGTCAAAGATTTTAACTATTTGTATATAGATAAATAAGTTACTCGTGGTTCAAATAACTTAACATCAGCTAAGTGCTAATTTGCGTTACAGAATTAATTTCAAAATCGAAATGTTAATTTAGTTACAAATAATAATACCTAAATTGAATTGTTGATTGTATGGAATAATAAAATTATATTTTCACATCTCGATTGTGTCGACTAAAATGATAGGTATTTTAGTTTAGAATATGAGTTACTTCAATTAGAAATGGCAAAATTAATATAAATTTAGACTTAAGCACTAATAGCTTCCTACGTCGACGACGACCATACATCTCCTCTGATTAGTAGCAGATGTAACACATTAATATTCAAGTTAGTCGAGCAACGCGCTGGGCCACAAGATATTGCATGAACGACTGACAAACATATTAATTCTATCTAATATTTAATTAACATAAAATTTATATTAATGAAAAAAAATCAATAACGATAATGGGGTTTACAAAAAAATAGTTCATATTTAAAAAAAATGTTTCCGCCCGGGATCGAACCGGGGACCTTCTGCGTGTTAGGCAGATGTGATAACCGCTACACCACGGAAACTGTGCTACAGTTGTCTCAAGTCCAGATTATCTAGCACTTTTGAATCGTCAAATCAACATACCAGTATAAATAGCTACCACCGGTTCGGAAAGCAGTTCTGCTGATAAGATCCGGCAAAAAACTCAAGAGTTGTTTTCAACTATTAATTAGTATAATTTAATGTTACATTGATTATACATTTTTTAGCAATACTTTATGAGACTGAGGGGGACTGAGTAGGCTGATGCCCACAACAAAAAATATTAAAAAGTTATAATTATAATTTCACATACAACACGAGGTCTTGACGATTTTTAAAACTGGGGCAAAACCCATGACAACTTCCCTGAGTCGTAAGTCCACCCTTAATGCATCCAAACGAACATATCAACTTGAATTGTATATTACGTAATCTAGGCTTTGTCCGCGAATCATTTATCAAAACATCTAAGAAAGCACCGAAAGACAAATGGTTGCGTCGGCATCAGTCAGACGTTCTAATACTAACATTTCCACCTTGGCACAAAGGGAATGGAAAACTAAATTGCTTCCCACTGCAAGCTTTATAATTGCTGTAAATTGTAATGGCGTACTTACGGTTCAAATTACTTAGATTGAATAGAGAATGTTTTTATTTTTTTTTATTTATTTTTTTTACTTTAAGAAAGAAGTTTCTTTGGCGTCAGGGGCCAGCCTGACCAGGGCAGTGACTATTAGCGCGGCAGCTTATCGGTTCGATTCTCATTCGAGAAAATGAAAGATTAATGGTGTCCAGTTGACTTCCGCCACTCAACACGCATTGCTTCCTGAATTATGGTCCGGTGTATGGTCTTGGTCTTCGTGGTCTCGGTGGTCTTTTAGATGAAAATAAAACGAGGCGAAACGGAATCTAATTGTAAATTGTCGGTTCCCACTCGGGAGAAGGTATCAACACAAAGGACCAGTGAGTTCATCCACTCATCACGTTGCGGCCGTCGTGGCGCAGGGGCAAAAGGGTAAGGGTGACTGCAACGGGCTCGCTCCCCACATAATTTTTTATTAATATTTCCATTTCTTCACTCTAGTAACGGTAGCAAGGTTTTGTCTAGCTCTGAGTTTCACCACTCTACACGAAATACTTTGAAAAAATCAGACCAAAGTGGGGAACGGAGTGTCTTGACACGAAGTTTCTAGAAAATTAAAAAGTATACCTTTATTATTGATATATTCATACGATAGAAGTATGAAGTATTTTACGCTTTATACGTGTACAATATAGCTTCAGGCCGTAATTGACCTTAACTTAGTTATTTCGCTCGTGCTAAATATAGACAGGGCGAAACAGCGTGTTGAGCTTCTGTAGTTTCAAATTTCGCTTAACGTGAGTTTGATGAAAGCTAGTATAGGTAACGCCACCTGCTGATGTAAGCCAGGATCTAGTAAAGTGTATAGACATAGCTTTTAGTTAAAAAAGAATATATTTTAAAAGTAATAATTTACACTCAAAGTCATATAATTTTAAACAATTCTATTTCAATTTTCTTATTTACTATGAGATATTAGATTTTTAAAATTTTGGTTATATGTAAAAAAAGGGTTTGTCCGTGATTTTAATACAATCGTATTTTTCGAGGTGCCGCTTCTGTATTATAAAATATATTCTAAACTTGTATTTATATTCAATTATACACAGTACCTTTTCTAAATATAAGAACAACTTAATAAAGCCAACCCGTAATAAATTACAAATTATAGATATTTCTAGGTTTTTTGCATTTCGAAGTTATATTATACCTTATATTTTATAGTATACTTTTAGTTCTATGGTTCTGTCTTTGTTCTTACAAATATTTAAAGCAGCATATTTAAAAATAATTTATAAAGCTATATTGTAGACGTCGTTAGATACAATGTTAGGATTTAGTTGGAAATTTGCATGTCACAAAAGTTTAAAGGGTATATATAAATGCAGTGGTTTTAGAGTGCGTTATGTAAATCGGGACCAGGCAGACTTTAGTGAACGACCATGAACACTACTGTGTGTTTGATTACTTTATAATATAGATTTTTTCTATTGTAGCTTTGACCTAGTTTTGAAAATCGACTTCTCTACTCATATTTTATTTCGGTTAGGTCATAAAGTTATTTTAAAAAAAGTTATGTATATTTTCTTCTACTCACTGTATCCCGAAGTTAGTGTTAAGACACTTCGTTTCCCATGTCCCGTCGAATTACAGAGCTTTATTTATAATTAAAATATTAGGTATTTAATTTCTTCGAGTGGGAATCGAACTCACAACCTGTCGTATTTCACACGTTTGAGCCCAAAAGCCTGCACCACGACTGACCTCAAAATTACTTTACATTACTTTTTTGTAAAACAAAAGACATCTATTTAAAAAATATAATAGAAAAACAAAATGTAAAAAATAGTAGTAAAACTTATATTTGATTTTAGATCCATATATATCACTCGAGATTCAAGGATAAAGCGCTCTAAGCTTCAAAGTATACAAATCACTTAACGGTAGGGAAATTCCTTGCAAGATGAAAGCTGCGGTTTTCTGTTCGGACCAAGGTATACTATGCTAAGTGTTTCTCTCTTGTTTGAATTTCAGAATATATTTTATTTACTGGCAAATATTTAAGACAAATATAAACGTGGAAAATAAAAGTTTATATTTTAGGAGCTCTATCTTTCAGATCCATCATAGGCGGACATGAAAAAGGTCATATAAACTTTTTAGAAACGTTTTAAAATTTGATTAAATTTTTTGGGGCTTGAACCCGCGTCTCTTGGAAACCGTCCAAGCGTTCTGACTGCTAAGCCATGCGTTCTTATTAAGCCACGTTAAAACTCTTATGCTTATTTTATTAATTCTCCACTCTTGTTTAAAGTGCAAGTTCTGGTTGTATATTATATTCAAAAGGTCAGGCGTTCTTCATCCTACGCAGCAACAGAAGCAAAGTGCTTCACGAAATGTCAAGTGTTATCATATGAAGTACCTACATTGTTTACTTTTCAATTTCCTATTAATTATTAGATTACCGTCCCATAACGTATATTTTAGCAATTGTTTTTATATTTCATAAATATCGAAATTTCGTCGCTGAGATGTAGATACAAAGTACCCTAACCATAGTCACCAATGTTCACAAATTTAAAACTTTACATATTGCAGTATTCCATTAAGAATGCTAAAATTCACTGAAATACTTGAAAAAAATAACGCGTAAAGTTTAATAAAACCTTAAAGCAAGTCAATACAAATTTGGTCATTATTCAACTCACCTCTCAAAGTATTAAAGAGAAATGATTGTGTCAAAAGCAGTAGCAGACAGTCGTCTACTAATTACTAACATTTTCGCCTTATACAAAAGGGAATGGGAAACAAAATGACTTCCCACTGTTTACACTCAAATGCAACATGTTTAATTATATTAGTATAAACGTGTATTAACCCAACATTTACTTGTTAAATTAGCTCCATCTGTAAACCCAGTTAAGTGAGTTATATGTGTAACATAGTACGTGTAAATAGTATATATGTAGTTTTTTTAATTACACTTTGTATGTCGCACATAGTAGGGTAGGTTCAGGGAACCTGGGAACTTTCTCGATATAGCAATATCATATGAGAAACAGATCATTTAAGCAATAAGCTATATTGTAGAAACATGTCTTACAATAGCCTACGCTTGTACAGATAAGAAGCTAATACATTTTAATGCTAGAACTTCCTTTCAACAAAATGATTACCTGCAGTAAACCTCTATGCAAGCTTGTGGGATCGTTCGCGTTCGCGACAAAGCCGAAAATCGGATATTATGTTTACGAAGCCCGTCCCCCATGTTACCCCAACGAGGCTATATTGGCGCGCTGCCATCGTACCACGCGGCTCAGTTTCGCACATATTTGTCCTCAATTACCTACCTATTGAGTTAATGCTACTTTACTTTTCTGGCAAACTGTTTCGGATAATATAGTGCCAAATTTTTTCTTTTTGACGTTATTAGATTTTATTATTTGAAGAGATTCCACGATAGTTCCAATAATATGTTATTATGATCAAATGATTGTTAGAAATTCGGTTGTTTTATATAGTATTGTAGAAAAATAAATGTATGGATTATGTTTAAGTTATATAATAAATATGCTGGATAATACGTACTTTGTTATTTTGGTAAAAACTTAAGAACGCTATAAAAACTTCACATATTAATTGCATATTTAGAGATCTTTTGTATATCAAATAGGTTGTTTTAGCTTCACGCTGTATCTCGCATGTAGGTAGGTAGGCAGAGAGAAGCTAGTGGTAAGATACTCCGTTCCCGTTTGTCCGAATCGTCGAGACATTGCGTGTTGAGTTGCAGAGCTCAAAGCCGGGCATTGCCTTTGCTATAAGAGAGGGAAAATGAAAATATTATCCTAACTATATTTTTTAAAATTCTATCAGTTTTTACTTTTGTTTTAAGTATCACTTATCAACGCGATATTGGTCTTACTACAGTGGAAAGGAGCGGAGTGGAAATGAAAATCATTCTTGCCTTCCAATGAAGATCCAACCTACAAACAAAACGTTTATACTACGACTGCGTCCAACTGCCCCTGATGGCGTCTTTCAGATGTAAAAAATAGTCGAGTATTTGATCCTTAAGTTTGGCCTAAACATTGCGAGGTCCAGAAAGTATTATTTCTGATATATCTATACCATCTTTTTTACAAATAAGTATATTTTATGGCGAGAATGAAATTATAACTTTAGTCCATATTTTTTGCATCCATTATTATTTTTCTTATAATATATATTTGAAATATTTTACGAATACGGGTCAAGATAGCAATTCTAACAAACGTTGATGGTATTGATAACAGCTACAAACTATCACTACAATCTGTTCCATTTTGTAATCCCTCCTAATCGATTTCCAATATATACTTGAGCCGATTGGTTTCGGATGCGGTAATCTAATTACTATAGCTATTTTGCAGGGTTTAATTAAAGCAAACAAGTGACATTAATAACATGTATATCTTGTACGAGAGTTTATGTTTTAATTATTATTATTAATGTGAATAACAAACTAAATACAAGTAAAACCTTATTTTAAACAACCATCAGTGCCATATTAAACGAAATATTTTTTTAATTTACAATAATGTAATAATTCATATTATTCAATTTGAAAAATCTGTTCTTTTAATTATTTATTCAAGAACACTAAAACACAAAAATATTTGTTTTTGAGATAAAAGATTGTGTCTCTATCATAAATCCTTTGTATGTAGGGTTAATCTTGCACACATCCAACGCGATTACAAAAGGCTTTTTGTGAGTTAAGAAGGGTTGGCTAGCAGAGATTGATGTAGCTTACTAGTTCTTTAGAAATTTGATTTGTTCGATTTATTACCAAAACCAAAGTCTGAATTAAAACATGAAAATATGACCATAGTTTTTTAAATTCATTAATAGATATATCTAAAATTACCAGCCTTGCAGAGTTAATTTAAATAAAATGAGAAAATTAAGAAAACTAATTAAAATTACTAGATATACCCCTAATTATTCACTTTGTGAAGAATCTAACTGATTCTTCAATGATGATTCGACATTATCGCTACGATCTCTGTCTACAAAAATACAATTAAAATTCGTAGCCAGTCGTAGCGCAAGGGTACAAGCGTGTGAGGCTGTGGGTTCGATTTCTGAAATATTTAATATTTTCATTTCTTCGCTTTGGTGTTGAGACAAAAGCGAAGGCGGAGTTGAGTTGCGCTAATCAACACGTAATACCTCCAGAATTCGACGGAAAGTGGGAAGCCTAGTATCATATACTCGTATACAGGACATATCACTACCGGAAACTAGACTTAAATAGAGAACTAGAAGAGAAGAAGACCTAAATTTAATCCTGAATAATTAAACGATTCGGCTAACCATATGCAGCACATGTCTAGCTTCCAGCAAAGACGTGCATCTGCTCAAAGAGGTCCGTTCCTTTCTAATGTGATTGTACATTCCACTAATTCTACTCGAATAAGCCCGTGCGATCTAGAATTAAACTACTGCGGTCTTAATTAAAAGGGTTTGTATAAATTTATGTTATGAACAATCTGAGTTTATAAGACACTTATTAAATGTTATTAAGTTTCTTTCTTGTCGAGATCTTTAAGAGATACAGCTTGAGATTCTTTTATTCTTTGTGCCCCGGCTTAACGTCTTTCTTAGTAATAACTCGCGTCTATTATAAATGCTATCAATATTTTATCTCATTTATCTTATCGTAAATTGGATTTTGCACGAATTATATATTTAAATTGTGTTTTGGTTTGGTGTATATATGAATACTAACTATTTCTTGGCATTAAAAGTAAAATTTTTCAAAATATTTTCCTACCTTGTTTGTGTGGGATACGTCGTGATGCAAATAAAATGCTTTTAGGTCGTTAATTTTTAGCCTGTTAATGTCAGTAGAGTTAGTATAGTATAGCTAATAGCAAAATAAAAAATATGTTATTCAAATATTACAAAATAATTAGCATTTAAGCTTAAACAAAAGTAATCTTCACAGTTCGCTAAAGTAGCATAAAAACCTAAGAAGTAGTAGGTAAAGACCTATGTATAGAAATTTTCCCGTTATTACATTAAGAAAGCATCTTTAATTCAATCTCACGACCCTCTGTTCTCAATTAGCAATAAAACGTGGAATTTGAATATAACAAAGTTTGTTTCAGGATTATACGTCCTCAAAATGGCTTTTACCATTTAGCGACTTGTATAGCACAACTTCAGCGCCTTCACAAAATCTCTAAACGATCCATGGCCGAGTGGAGTTATGCGTTGCACTTTGAGACTTTTACAGCTACTAAGCCTTGCTATATTACTGTGACGCTATGATTGGCAAAGAACCTCGAGACTTGGACACTGTTTCTAAATAGGACTTATTATTTATTTCTCTAACGGAAGCGGCTTACTGACACTTTCTGGTCCAAATTGCTATTTTATTATGACCATAACAGAACAAATTTGCTATATTTTTCTATCTTATATCGATGTTAAAATCTAAGCAATTAACATTTTAATTGACATGTATATCACGCAAAAATAAAAAAATTGTAAAAAATCGAAAATCCCCTATTAATCAAGCTCATGTTAGGGGACGATAAATCAAAATATATCTGCATGAATACATCACCGCGTCGAATGGAATTAAACAATTATTCAAATAGGGAGTGGGAATGATATGCGATTTCACTCGTCCATTATTTATTCTGGACTTGCCGATACGTTAATCACGAAATATATGGAAATCTCTTCATCAGAACTGAGCGTTTCCCAATGATCGATAAGTATATAATCAAGGTCAGCGTTAATATTATTGAATTATAGTTATCCTTTGGTGGTAAGTGTGTTGCACTTGTTTCACATATATATTTTGATATCTTTAAAATCATAATAAATTAAATTCCAATAGATAGAGGCCGTCGTAGTGCAGTGGTAGAGACTTTGACAGTAATCGCTATGGACGTGCGTCCGATTCCCACTCATGAGTATGATTACATATAATTTACTTTATTTCATCACTCTGGTAGAGAAAACATGGCTAATAATGTTCCAAGAATTTGACGGAAGGTGGGCAAGGAGTGTCTTAACACTAGTTTCCCTCAGCATACCCTGCTATACAAAGAGTGGAAGACCTTAAACTGATTAATTTCATTCATGCAGTAAAACGCTGAGCGTTATATATGACTTTTGGTTTTTCTTGATGTCACTAGCGTTAATTAGGATTTAAATTAGCTAGCGGTAATTTAAAGCCTTTGAGAGTTTGTTATCTCCTTTCACTGGCTCGTATACATACATGCATGTGTATGTTTGCTCATGTATATTAGGAGATGCTAAATAAATCTGTCTGCGGTTGCACAGTTCGATAACCTCAATAAAAATAAACATATACCAGCTAAAAGTATCTTAGACATTTTTTTTTAAGAAGTTGAAATATGCTTTTATTTCCCATGTACCTCTATGTAATACGACAAAAGCATAACAATTTGACACATTGAATTCTCACAAAGGAAAACTTTCTATGTAATCTGCAATGAAGTTTATACAAAAAAAAATATCTTTAATATATTGGAAACAAAGCCTTTTTTATGTTTATAATAATTTTAACAATATATTATTGTATGTTGAATTTATTTAACCTTTGAAAATCGCCTGGTTATGGGTTCGATCCCCATTCGAGGAAGTAAAATATTTCTTTAAAATTATATTCCCATTTCTTCGCTCTGTTGTAAAGGCAAAACGAAGTGTTGAGTTGAGCTAACACGCAATGCCTCTAGAATTCGGGGGAAAGTGGGGAACGGAGTGTCTTAACACTAAGTTGCTGTGTGCGGGATACATGTGAAGCCGAATAATTTAACGTCTAAATAACATAAATATTTTAGTCCTACCCAAAAGTGTTATGACTGAAATTCATATCCATTTTTTATGATTTAAAAATATGATTTATGAAAAAATAACACAAATACTATGTTACAAATCAAAATGATATAATATTTAGTACATGACATGAAGTGATTCCTTTAAGCTTAAATGATCGACAAGCCATTATGTTAATACGTTAAGGAAATTCAAAGTCTAATGTATTCAAATAGGTCATTATAGATGTATCGAACTTTTCAAATATATCGTGAAACATTATGTCTCTCTTATTTTTGTATTTTGTCTTTGCTTATTATTATGTGCTTGAATTTCTCCTTTTTGGTTTTGACAACAATTTTTTTTTATTTGGCAATTTTTTATATGATCAGCAAAACATTATTTTATTTAATTTCATAATATAGGCAGCCAGGCTAGACTAGTAGTGTCGTAGGTGTGCGCGTGTTGCAGTCGTATGACTTTTTCCCATTCGAGGAAATAAAATATTCATTATTTTTGCATTTCTTTACTTTGGTGTCTACACGCAAAGCTTCCAGAATTCGGCGGAAAGTACTACAACCGAGATACGAAAAAAAACGTGAAACTAAAAGAAATGGTAAAAAAAATAAGGCCTTTACAGATCAAGGGCACCTTTAAGGTTATCTACAATATTATATAATGTGTTATAAGGCATATTTCAGTTGGACGTTATCTGCCGCTATGAAATATAACGATGAGGTGCCGCCGCGCTTACGAACGTTCTTGGTAGTTAGCACGTAGACTTGTGACTGATACCGTATTTTGTATTTACATATATTAGATAAAAAAATAATTCAATTTAGCCAAATTTCATTTACAGGCCGCCGTGGCCGAGAGGCACTGTAACGCGATGGCTGTGGGTTCGATTTCTGATCGAGGAAATGAAATATTTATTTAAATTTATATTGCCATTTCTTCGCTCTGAGGACGAGGTAAAGCGCGGCGTTGAGTTGCACCACTCAAAACACAATGCCTCTAGATTATGGTAGAAAGTGGAAAACGGAGTATTTTCTTATCACAGCAGAGTAGGCTGAGGGAACCTAGTGTTCTAGGTTCCCTCAGCCTACTTTGCTGTGTGCGGAATATAGCTGAAAGCTATATAAGCTGGAAGCTGATTGTTTATATATAATATACATGTAAAAGAAGTTAGTGATACTTCTTACACATTCATATGTGACAATGTCATCATTGACGTCTCTTAAAAACTAAAGAGAAAAATATATTTTAATATTTAATATTTAATTAATAATTAATACGAACTGGTGAAACAATAGCTTTAAATGTTGTTTCTCTTTTCAGGTGAGTTTGTAATAGATTAAGGTTAAAGAATATTTGTAAAAGTGTGAACATTTATTTATGTAATAAATCTCTTTTCAGAGCAACTCAATTCTAGTTATAGTTTTACTGTTCACCCTAATATCCAAGGATAATTATAAAACACATTATATACATATAACACATTGCGTTAAAGTAAGCAAAAACAAGATAATTCTATAATCATAATGTACAAATTATAACCTCAGACTACAATCTATAGTAAGAAATACATAATAGGCAATAAGATAACTAGAAATAAATATAACACAATGAATTCATCTTTAGTTGTCAAAAGCAACAACAAAAACCACTCAATCACTGTGAAATAATAAAAAACAGAGAAATGGGCGTAAACCAATTTACGGAAAGCTACCAACCAGTATTTTTTCTAATCTATCATTCAAAAATTACATAATATTACACTGCGAAGTAAATCCCTGTAATCTTCAGGGGGCATTAAAAGGAGTTTGAAGGGTGTTGGAAATTTTCAGAGTGACGTCAGCTTTATGGGATAATTTATTTGAGGGTGAGCATGCATGTTATATTTGTTGTACTGAATATCTTTAATATGTTTAAAGTTTTACAATTGTAAATTTATTAGTAGCATATTTCTTAGTTATAAATATTACTAAACAGAAAAACATGTTTAGTATAAAAATACAAGAGTTGAAAGTGTTTAAGGAAACCGGAAAGTTCCCACTTTTTTCGTTCCAAAAAGTAGATATTAGTTTAAAACTAATATACCGTGGCTAAATTATAACTGCAAGTTCCGTTAGTTTTTTTTAAATTGTTTTAAAATTGTTACATATTGTCATCGATTCTTTTATAATAATAATTAATTGAAATGTTCTGAAAATGTACTTCATTAAAAAATATTATAAATCTTCATAAAAGAAATAGTAATAGTTTAAAAAATTAAGTCATTGTTCAACAAAAAAATAAATTAATGAATACTATAAAGTTGATCCTGTCCATTTTTTTGTTCAGCTTGGCAATGCTTACTGCAAATACTAAAGATACACGTACTAAGTTATTTGTTTGATATTTTATGTTTTTATTATTATTTTTGTTTTATACAGTCATATGTATAAAATTCAATGGTAAACTAGGATTTTTTTAATCCGTTAGGTATATAGCATAGTAAAATATTATATATGTATATATATATGGTATAACAAAATAGTATAAAACCGAAATAACAAACTTAATTGAAAGGAAAAATCTCATAAAAAAAAAGTAGAGAACGGAGTGTCTTAATACAAATTTCCACCGTGAAGCTAAACAAACGAATTACTTATTTCAGTAAAAGAAAACATTGGAAGCTGTTTAGGAATTTTTTCATATTTTTGATGAAAATGTTCTAAGATAGAAGCAATGTTACATTTTTTACTTCGATAGGAGCATTTTTTTTTAAATTTCTTAAGTAAATTTGTAGCAAGAATAGGAAAAGTAGAATAACTTAAGGCAAGAAAGAAAGAAAAATATTTTTATATATCTGCAAATCTCTCTCTTAACGAAGAGAAATAAAAATATTACGCGTTTAATTGAAAATCTTAGCTAATCATTGAACACCATATAAAGGAAAATTAATAACAATGACTCAGTTAAGAATACTGAGCATTGATATTGGACTAAATTTCTATTCCAACTTTTATTCGGCTTTCAGAGGTTAATAAGAATAAAAGAGCATAGGCGCGGCGTAAATTGCTTAACGCCTACCCCAATTGTCACGTCACTGACGTTTATAGAAACTGTTATTTTCTGGACGACTTCCCCATTAATAATAAAATAAAGCTAATATTTTCAAGGAAATCTTAATTATAACAATTTATAATAGTAACTAAAAAAATATTAAAAATTCATAGTGCCAAGTGTAGCTGTATGCTATTGATTTATTAGTAGATTGTTTAAGGCTTGATAAGGCTGCCACCGTATTGTCTATTTTGTTAAGAAATGCATGAAAAATGTAATGAAACTATCTGAAGTTGACGTTAGCAAGTTCCTATATTGGTATGTGCAATACGGAAATTCAATACAACTAGAGCTGAAAGTATTTCATATTTAATAGAGACTCCAATTTAACGAAGCAATGCTGCGAAGATGTTATATGATATGCCTTTATATATAACCATCTATATATAAATTATTAGTGTACTCTGGATTCAGTGACTATTTTTGGGTAAATCTGATGAATTCACTGATATATTGCGGATATACAGAATGACCCAAAACTTTTGATCGGCAAACGTAGGGTGGGTACTGAGATATTATCTTTAGTCGATGTAGCAAGAGCGATTTTCAGCCTCTATGATCATGTATCCAAAAAATTGCGGCAAAAATCTTTCACAAGTGCTTTCTAGGGAACTCTATGTGAAAATAATATATTATATTAAGTAAATTTATGTTTGTTGTTGGTTTGTGTTTTGTACATTTTCCTATTGCTTAAAAATGGTTAAGACTTATTTCATCTTCAACTTAATACTAGTTATTAAAAATCTTCAACAATTTCACTTTAACTCAATTTTATTTTATTTAGTGGAAAATTAATGCCTTACCATTTTTTACCATTAAGTGGGAAAATTTGATATTTACAGAATATACGTAAAACTGCATCACACCAAGAAATATTTATATTCTAAATGTCAGCGTTGGATTGCTTGAAATAAAAGTAACCTACATCTATTGTGCAGTTCTCGTTGGTAAACAGAAATGTCTAATTTGTGCCACGACGTTGTCAACGGATCGCAATCCCTTTTTATTAGATTTTACAAACTCTAACAAAAAAGCATAACCCGCAATATATTATTACAGACGAAAATTAGAATTTTATGCTAAAATAAAAAGGATATATTTATTTTTTCATTCCAATTTAAAACTGAGTAAAGCCGGGATTAAAACAATAAAGTGAACCGCAAAAGAGGAGTACCTAAATAAATAAAAATTAAGAGGATGAGAATACATCATGTATTAAAATTTTTTGGTGCCACCATATTTGGGAAGTCAAGCAGTAAGTGGTTTATACTTGCAATGGGAATATTTTCAATATATCGTATATTTGTTAGTGCTAAATAATTATATACGTATATACTCTATATATATACTTAAATACTGGTGGTTTTAATAAAATATTTAGTGCATTACAAGTATAGCTAATAGCAAAGTCAAATCATAACTTACATCACTGATAAAAAAACTGGAAAATTAATGATAATATTTAATTGAAAAAACTATTACTTATGCTGTTATTGTTATAATTTATATAAATAAAATTAGACAAACACTTAATTTGTTTCAAATATACTCGTATATATACAAGACAAGACGAGAGAAGAAAATAGATGATGAAACCAACAAGTAAAACGGGGATAGCAAAAACCTGAATCAACTTTAAGGAGGCTTCCACCTAATCCCTAGATTTAAAGTCGAAACTTCATGTATAAATGGGCTAAGAAACGAAGCGCGTACAATGGAAAACTTTGTAATTGCAAACGCAAAAGTTTTGAGCCGTAATGAGATCTCTTATTGCCTGTCGATGTGTTTCAGGGAAGTGATTTTCCGAATTGCCTAATAACCGTATATGTTTTAATTTTAGACAGTATTGTTTCTAAATAATGAACATAATATAATTAATAATTCATTATTGAATACAAAAAACACATTATAGGAACGTTTTACATCGATCATTACGTAAGGAATTCGTATGAGCGATGAGGCTTCTCTATTACTAACGAAACAACAGAAAAATAAGTGGAATATGACAATTGTATATTATCTCTTTGTAATCAATGTGAGCATTGGTAGTGACGTGGAACTATAACCACCAGCTAGTTTATTGTATGGCATTGTATCTGGTGGTGTATTTGAATGCCAACTAAGATCAATTGGAAATTCCTTGACAATACATATAAATTATTCATAAATTCGGACAATGCTAGGCTGATTTCGTGATGCGAGTTATTGTGGAACGTAAATTATTTGCATATCATACAAATATGGGCCGTTATGAGATATTTATTAAAATCAATACATAATAACACGCTGCACTATTTAATGTCAGAACGGGAGTGGATGCTGGATGATTTATGCACAACTCAATGTTTCTCTATATGATTTTAGTTTCGGTTTGGAACAAAGGCAAAAGAACAATAAAATAATAAAATACATTTGAATTATTAAAATAACAACAATAATACATTTATGATTATTATTTTAAGCTAGCATTAAATAAAAAATATATTGTAAACTCAATATTTTTTTAAGCATATGTCTTATATATAACTTACCGGCGTACAAACGCAATTATCGTTTGTCATTCAAACGAAGTCCACACAGTCAGTCAATCCACACACTATCACTCATGGCAAAGAGTGATTAAGTACACTGTAACTAAAATAAATAGAATAAACATATTGCTCGGAAAACAAGTTCGCTGGTTTCGCAGTATAAGGGTGGAAGTACATGCGTCACGGCCGGCAGTCCACACCACACTGACAGGGATGCTGCTCGTTGCTACGATACACCCTTAGATTGGGCCGCCGCCCTAGACGAGCGCAACCTAGTTTTATATAGCTACTGTCTCTTATATCCTTACCTATTTCCTTATAAATGCTATCGGTAAATTTGTATTCAGGGACGCCATTTCAATTTAAACAAATTTTCTTTTGAAGTAAAACAGTGAAAAAACAATAAGAAGGCTTTTGTTTTTTGACTTATTCAAAGATAAGTCTAAAGAATATTCTTTAAATATGTCTTAAAATAAGTGTATACTGAGTTAAAGTAACAATTTTTTTAATAACAATGAAATTTATACGTTTTGTTTGGTTTTTTCATCTTCATTTTACTTATTTTCTGGACCGAAGGACCCTGAGTAGAATATGAAACAATAGATGTCAGTTACCATTGTTTCGTTCTCTCTGGCGTCTGTTTAGACATTGTTATAATATCGTTCGCAGATTTACCTAATTCAGAATATCACCTTTTATTATATATAAATGCTTAGAAATATTAATCTCGAAAGGTTAGTCTAGTAATATAATATTGAATTTTGGAAGTCATTTTTATCTATATGCATTCTTTTTTATAGTGTCGTGTTAGTGTGAGGGAACATAGTGTTAAGATACTTCGTTCTCCATTTTCCGACGAACACTGAAGGCTTTGCGTGTTGAATTTTAAAGGCATTGCGTGTTCAACGCAGCGTTTTGCCTTGAAACCAGAGTGAATAATAATATACAAAAGAAATATTAAATATTTGAATTCCTCGAGTGGGAATTGAACCCATGACCTGTCGCGTTTACACTTTGTACCTGCGCCACGACTGGCCTCATCTATCATCTATATATACAATTTCTCAGCTTAATACATATGCAGAAGATCAAGCGAGAAGAGATTCCAATTTTCACTTTTCGTTCAATTTACAGACATTGTAGGTTGATTAATAATTGAATAAGCTTCTTATTTTTCACTAAAATACATTTTTTTCATGTAATAATTTTCAATTTATTTCTTTCGAAAATTTACAAACATATTTAGCTCTATTAAAATACTAAACACTATGTACTCACACAACGAGATTTCAAATGAGATTTTGATTGATCACCGAGGGGCCGTGTTTTGATGTCAGGCCGATATTTACGTAGGACTTAGACCACCCGCGTCACTGAAGTCACTTAGTTCAGAACACTTAGATTAGATTTCGAGTATAGGAGGATATACGTAGACTAAATATGGTAAATATATCAGTTATATCATATTGCTAACAAATTTAATATAAAAATATCGATTTATATTTTGTTTAGATATTGTGTTTGACAGTGTTTTGTCAGCTTTTTTCAATAAAAAGGTTAAGAAGAAAGGCCGTCGTGGCCCAGGAGCACAAAGGTGTGACTGTATCGCGACGGTAGTGAGTTCCATCCCCACTCGAGGAAATGAAATATTTATTTAAATTATATTAACGAAATACTACATACTATATGTTAAGTATAACTATACTAGTAGTACTATATGTTAAGTATAACATATAGTATGTTATTATACACATATCATAGTATAAGTATCATAGCCAACCAAGTACTTTTTTACAAAATAATTCACATATATTCGACGTAGCAAGAAGAAATATGTTAAATAGACCATCCTATCGCAGCTATGTACATACATAATAAATAATGAAAAGTAAATATCGATTATTGTTTTAATAAAACTACTTCAGTAAAATACCTTCAGCGCTTCGTGGTTTTTTCCACTTTTTGCACATCGTTCTTGGTTAAGAATATTTGAAGCTTATTTTTGTAATCTCATTGTTATTTTTAAGCTCTAAGAATATTGAAGGAGATTTTATAAAAGATTTGCTTTACGTTCTGTTGGAATGTTTAAAAACTTTGTAAATTAATGATAACATACAAAGTTTAAGAAATAGTTAGTCCCTCTGCTTACCCTGATGAGTCGCACACCAGAGTAGGCAGAGAGAACCTAGTGTTAAAACATTCTGTTCCCTATAGCCAAAACAAAACAAAAAAAAATTAAAAAAGGTATAGACTATTGAAATAAAAAAATTGTTAAATAAAACTAATCTATCTATCTCTGAAAATAATTTTCCTTCGACCAAGATTTGAACCCATAACCACTACGTAAAGTAACAAGTGATTACATTTTTACATAAATAGTAAATAAGCTTAAACATATAGGATGTTTTATAGGTCATCTGTTCCGTTGTTCACAAAGCAATATCCCAAACTCCACCGTAATCAGTATGGAGTGTGGCGGCCCAACTTCCTAAAGTGTCGCCGAAACGTAATACTTATTATCAGTTCACAGTGTATTTAAATTTCACACCTACCCTCGAGGGACTTCGTTAAGCGTGTTTGAAAGCAATTACTACCGATATATTCTATATTTTATACCTAATATTTTGGTTGACTATTAATTATACCGACACAAATATGCGTCATTTTGAATGAAATGCACTATAAGTGATAAAAATATACGTATCCATTGGGCGTAGTTAGGGCGTGAAGTCCGACTGTGATAGTAGCAGTTTCAAATCTAATTCGGTATAGTTTGTTAATTTTCCGAAATACCTTTAGCGGTCAGCTTCAGATAAGATAAGATAAAAAGTCTTTATTGCACAGTTACAAGAATTATAATTACAATTATAAATTAAGTATATCACTAAAAGTGATCTCTTCCAGGCAACCAATCCAAGGATAGGATACATCTAAGAGTGAGGGCAAAATGTGGTGCAAAGCTTGAGTAAACTTAATAAATATATAACCTGTACATACAATACATAATACATATATATATATAAACAATCTTCTTCTTCCTGGCATTAATCCCGCCTATTACCAGGGTCTGTCTTCCTATTCAACCTACTCCACTTTGCACGATCTTTTGCGTCCTCGGTGGTAAGACCATTGGCTCTCATGTCCTGCATCACGACATCCAACCAGCGCTTCCTTGGGCGTCCGGGAGGTCGCGCCCCAGGAACTGGTATAGCAAGGCACTTGCGTCCGACATAGTTCTTAGGCCGGCGCGTAACGTGGCCAAACCATCTCAAGCGACGCTCTTGGAGCTTATCCGCTACGTCACGGACCCCAAGACTACCTCGAATGAATGTGTTGCGTATGCGGTCAGACCGCGTTACGCCGCACATCCACCTCAGCATCTTCATTTCCGTGACGTGAAGCTCCTGAGTGTGCCGAGATAGTGCCGGCCAACATTCGCTGCCGTATAAAAGAACCGGTCGGACGATGCTCTTGTATATCAGCCCCTTGAGCTTGGGCGGTATTCTGCGGTCGCAGACCACACCAGTGACCTCCCGCCATTTGGCCCAGGCAGCGCTTATCCGGCCATGGACATCGTGGTCGATGCCTCCAGACTCGTGCATAACGGATCCAAGGTACCTGAACTTCTCCGACTTAACGGCTGGCTCAGGACCTATAAGGATGGTGCTCGAGTCCCGGCTCCCGCAGGCCATGTACTCTGTCTTCGACACATTTAGTTTAAGGCCGCCGTTCTCAAGCGTACCCTTCCAGAGGTTCACTTTACGCTCCAGCGTCAGTCGGTTCTCGGCAATGAGTGCTATGTCGTCGGCATACATCATCAGCCATGGAGGCTGGTCCTGGATGTGAGCCGAGACAGTATCGAGCACTACATTGAACAAGAACGGACTAAGAGCCGAGCCCTGGTGAACCCCCACTGTAATCGGGAAGGGTCTAGTGTCGCCAACAGCAGTCCTAACCATAGAAGCGGAATCGTGGTACATGCCTCTGATAATCTCAATATAGGCCTCAGGGATCCCTTTGGATCGCAATGCCCACCAGATACACTGACGAGGCACACAGTCAAAGGCCTTCTGCAGATCTAAAAAGGCCACGTGCAGAGCTCTCCTTTTTTCCCTGTATGCCTCCATCAAAGTTCTGAGGGCGAAAATGGCGTCCATGGTGCCCGATCCTGGCTGAAATCCATATTGAGACTCAGAGACAGTACACTCTCGGCGGAGCCTGAGGTCGATCATGCGCTCGAAGAGCTTCATGGTATGACTCATAAGCTTAATGCCCCTATAACTACCACAATCTTGAACACTGCCCCTTCCCTTGTAAATAGGGGTAATAAAGCTAAGCCGCCACTGATGCGGCATCTTACCAGTGTTCAAGATATGGTTAAAAAGGTCAGTAAGCATGAGCACACCAAGAGAGCCCAACGATTTCCACGCTTCGATCGGAATGTCGTCAGGTCCCACCGCTTTTCCGTTCTTCATGCGTCGAAGGCAATTACGTGTTTCGTCAAGGGTTATTGGGGCAATAAGTCCGAGGTTAGGCGGTGGGTCGTGATGAAGACTGCATGGGTGCTGAGTATTCAGCAACTCCTGGAAGTAGCTTCTCCACCTCTCCTTCACAGAGGCATGACTACAGAGCAGCGTGCCCTGGGAATCTCTGACGCAAAGACATTTTGCGATATCTTGCGTCACTTTATCCCGGGAACGTGCCAGTTTGTAAATGAGCTTCTGCCCCTCCACAGTTTCAAGTTTATCATACAATGGTGACAAACTCTCACTGCGGGCTCTGGCTACAGCTCTTTTACTGGCACGTTTAGCTACTGTGTACTCCAGTCTGTCTTCAGGAGAGTTGGATTCCTGCCACTTCTTAAAGGCAGCCTTCTTTTCACGAGTCACCTCCTGGACCTCGTCATTCCACCACCATGTCTCCTTGTCGATGACACGTCCTCCCCTAGAAACACCAAGAACTCGCCTGCCTGCCGCAATGATTGCCGACTGAGCCCGATCCCAAGCATCCTGAGCAGTCTCGGTGTTAGTCGAAAGATTATGACTTTTCACCTCTGCCAGGAAGTCGGTCTGCATCGGTCCATTCAGCAACCACCACTTGATCCGAGGCCTACGTTTCTCGGCTACTTTCTTCTTCGGAGTGACGTTAAAGTCCATGACAAGAAGACGATGTTGGGCCGTTAGGCTTTCGCCTGGAATGACCTTACAGTTAGTTACCCTGCCCATATGACACCGTCTGGTCAATAAGTAGTCTATTTGAGTTGAGTGGGACCCGCTCTTATACGTGATAAGGTGCTGAGAATTCTTTTGGAAGAACGTATTCACGACGGCCAGATCAGACGCAATACAGGTTCTCAGAATGTTTTCTCCCTCTGCATTGCGAAGACCGTGCCCAAAACCCCCGTGAACACGTTCATACGGCTCAGCAGCCTTACCGACGTGCCCGTTCAAGTCCCCCCCAACTAAGACCACTTCGGTAGACGGCACAGCAAGTAGCACCCCTTCATACTGCTCCCAGAATGTCTCCTTTTCGGCCGCGCTACATCCCGCCTGGGGAGCATAGGCACTGATTAAGTTTGTGATGACGCCCTCAATCAGTACCCTCACTCGCATCAAGCGGTCGGAGCGACGGTCAACTTCAAGGAGCCCATTCTGAAGCTCTTCAGAAAGCACTACCGCTACACCGTTTCTACCCGAAGGTGACCCAGTGTATATAAGCCGGTAACCCTGTCCGATGTTACTGGACTTATTGCCCTTCCAGCGTGTTTCCTGGAGGAAAGCACACTGGACCCGACGTCTTATGAGTAAATCTGCGAGTTCCCTGCATCGTCCGGTCAGAGAGCCAATATTCCACGTTGGAAAGCGGAGTTTCCGTCTGGGTACTAGCGTCTTTAGCCGTGCCCGTACATGACACGGTAGCCCTTGCCCACTTGTCGCAGGTAGCGAGCGGGCGAGCGACGACATATATATAAACAATACACATACATAAATATATAGAGGATTTCTTTCTGATATTCAATCATAAATGTCTATTTATAAGAGCATAAAAATATTAAACATCGAAAAAAGATTTACGAGTATATACTGTAAGAGATCGTAGGCGGTTAGCGTTTTTTAAAATAAGACGATAAAATACATATCGTCTATATGTTTTTAACGTACTCGGATAGAGGTTCCACGTAATTACAATAAGTGACATATATCACTCAATAACAATACTACACACTAGATACCTTCCAATCAGGGCTTCCGCCTACAAGCAACTTTCCGTTCCCGTTTGACATAATTCACTGCTTTTATTCACTGCTAGTCACTGCTTTTATTGTCGTTTTCACCTAAATCTACCCACTTTTACACGAGTACGCTAACAATGCATTATTCTTTTATTTCTTACCGCCATGAAAGAAAAACAAAATAAATCCACTGTTATATAATTTACACTAAAACATAAAAAATAATCATATTTCATATTTTATATTCTTTAGCTAAACATAAAAGGATAAATACTAGAAAATTATGAAAAAATAGAAAACGTTTAGTATCATTACTATACTAAAAGTTGTCTGTTTATTAATAAGTTACAATTTTCCGTTCTATAGTTGGTAAAGTAATGTATCACTATTTAAATTATTACCACCATACATAACAATTCTTAATTAAATACCTACATATATTAGTAATAGTCACCTAACTTAATTGAGAGTCGCACTATATCTTCGTTTCAACATCGATAAGGCCTTTGTTCACTGGTGAAAGATTAATAGACTTTTACTTTCCTAATTATACTCCTGGGAGAAGCATGCGTAGTATGAAATTCTATCGTTTTATTACCTGTAATTTACTTTGATGATAAACGATACTTCATTATAGTGTACGTACATAATGAGTGGGTTATTATATACATAGTATATATTTTTAGCTCGTTTATTCAGAGAATGAATCGCTACAACACTCTTTCTCTTCATCAGCTGTCACTAACATCTTCATACGAGCTCTTGAAAAGTCCTTATAAAATCATCAAAGGTTTCTTCCTTAATATCTTACCATTCTCTTTTGCATGAATTTCCTTTTTTTTCATTCTTTTTAATTACTTAGTCTCTTTTGCATGCATCATTTGTAGATTGAACAGTAAATATTAAATATAACAGTAAAAAGGTATGTAAGTATGTCCAGCATAGAGAACATTGTCACGACGAATATTCTAGTTGTTACAAAGCTTTGTACAACTAAGAGATTTTTTTTTATTTCTCTAGTAGTGTCGGGAAGTTAGAAAAAAAAGGCGGATCACGGTCGCTAGGGCGGATTCCTATATTTTTTTACAAAATAATTTACTAAATAAAAATATGAAATTCTTGAACATAGAATGTAAGAGGATAATAATATTAGAAAGTTCATATCTTTTTTATCATCTTATTTTTCATCATTATCTCATAATATAGCATTCGATAAATTTACTAATTATTTTTACATAATATCGCTGTAACCGCGAGATTCTTATTCTGTAGGGTTAAGAGAATTCTCTATAGAAGAGTTAAATTTGTAAATTCGTAACCATAGCAACAGGTGCCCCCCGCCCCCCGCTGCCTCCCGCCCATCACGGCCCACGTAAACTTGAGTTATTGCCTAGTTCGTTTCATATAAGAGGTTATTCGATCGCCATATTAAATTCCATATTTATGCTCCAAACGTGTTTTAAAGACAATTATGAAAATCGAGAACATGAAACTTTGAGAACTTACAAATAAATAATGAGGGATGAAAGACGTAGATTGGATAATGGCATTGATTTAATTGTAAAGCATTTGATACATGACTTGTCACAAATAAATAATTCAAAATATGTCGTCATACATTAAA
The DNA here is from genome assembly GCA_013403645.1 of Heliconius nattereri. Lineage (NCBI taxonomy): Eukaryota > Metazoa > Arthropoda > Insecta > Lepidoptera > Nymphalidae > Heliconius > Heliconius nattereri. Next base: position 5,733,027 of record JAAIXI010000244.1, on the reverse strand, counting down.
AGTGCCGAAATACTACAAATTTCTGTTAAAAAAAATAATTACTGTTAACAATTAAATTTAGACGTAAATGAATAAAGTTACTAAAATTTTAAAGTTTTAAGATTTTAGTAGAATTTAGTATATAATAGGCATAGCAAAATTGCACGATACAGTAAAATAAAACTTTTTACTATTTTACAAAACGGATTAACTTAATGTATTGAAATTGAATAAAATAGATGTTATAGGCACTCGCTATTTATTGCCAAAGTTATTGCACTATGAATGTAAATATAAGTTAAAATTATAATTTGACATATATTTTGCATTTGACAGACTTATCGGTTTACAAAACTTTATCGTACGCCATATCTATTTTATGACTTATATAAGTCTCCACCGTAGTAAATATCTAAAAGGTAACATAACCCATTAGTACCAATATCTATCTATACTAATATAATAAAGCGGAAGAGTTGGTTTGTTTGTTTGTTTGTTTGCTTGTTTGTTTGAACGCTAAGATCTCTGGATCTACTGGTCCGATTTACTATGTTTTTGTTTTGTATGAAAGCTGCATTCTTCAGAAGTGCTATAGGTTATATAACATTACATTACACATATAAACTAATATATTTTAAAGTACTTTCTAATTTGACATGCAATTTATTCTGCCATGTTAATAACAAACGTCGCGTTGCTACGCAACCGTTACCGCGACATTTTGATATTAATCCTTATGCAAATAAATATAACAGTCACTCTTAGCATTCTATCTAGATTGAAATTATAGTTTCCTGTATAACATTCTAATAAATAATTAAGGAGATGTCACTGATTCCAAATGACCTAGCCTTCGGGCGGCACAGTATGAGCCGACACGGCGGCCGATGCGAACGGGCAGATGACGTTGATGGTTTTATAAATTTTCATACATTTCCTAACAATTGTTAATTTTTATGTAATTATTTACTGTTTATAATTAATTAAAATTACACTTTGGTTCTCTTCTTATTTTATTTGATATTGCTCGCAAAAATTATTTAATATAGAAAAATGTTTAGTTATTACATAGAGCCGATATCTATGTACGCACGCACGGAGAACTTTAGGTACTTTTTCTAATATTAAGAATATCCCTTAGTTACTTTTACTTCTTTTATTGATTCATTTCAATAACTCAGATATTTTTTCTAATAATATGTCTCCTCTTATTATTCTTTATGATTATTTAGGCTTATATTTTCTTACTAATTCTATTGAAAACTGAAAATGATTTCATAAATATATTTAATAAATATTCTTATAGTTCAAGCAGGCGTACCCGCGTTCTGGTCCACTAGTCATATTTAAATTATAAATATAAAATATAGTGCCTTTAGTGACCTTTTTTTGTAGAATTCACATTTAAAACGATTCAACAATTAGTTATTAAGATAGATTTAAAATTAAGCTAGATTTAATATTTTAACAAATAAATCGATACTATTTAATGAAGGAACTAAGTACTTCTCAATTATATTGGATGAAGAAAACTGTTTTTGAAATATAATTTTATTTTAATATAACTATTACATATTATAATGTTCATTATAGTAATTGTTTGTAAAACAAATTAGACATTTAGATATATATAGGAATACTAGCTGCAACGAAACGTTTGTTATAAAAAAGGATTACAAATACAACAAAAGGTCCGATTCTCGTTTAATGAAATAAACAAAATTACAGATCAGAACAACTTAATTTGATGTAAAAATAAGACCCATGAGCTTGCCCACATTTGTTCGGGCTTTTATAGCGGTCCCTTGCCATTTTTGGTCAGAATTTGCAGCAAAATTCTTTATTCACACGGTCACTTGGTTTCAGAAATATGGGATACATACTCAATGTTGAGATTCCGAAGACGTGACTAGAATTTTGATAAGTGTAGCGTTTTTCAAATAAAACCTAAAATTTATATTTGTATTTTATATAGTAAATTGTTATTTTCTTTTAATATGCTGTAGAAAAACAAATTGTGCTTAAAATTACTGGTATTTGATCTAGATTTGACCTTCTGAATATCGGTATTTGCTACTCTATAATCTTCATATTCCCATTACGACACTTCCTTTTCTCCCTTTCCGCTGAATTCTGGGCTGGTATTGAGGTCCGGAACTCAACTCCGCGCTTTGCCTCGTTACAAAAGGGAGGAAGTTAAAATATGTTGTATTTAATCTCTCGAGTGAAACCCAAATCCCCAACCTGTCGCGTTTACGATAGCACGCTTGTGTCCCTGCGCCATGACAGGCTTCAATTGCTGATTTAAAACAAAAAAAAAATACTTACGATAAATTAAGAAATGCAATTTAGTGGTACCAGTTATGATATTTGTTATTTCGGCAAAAATAAACTTACTTCAAAAACAATAATAAAGTTACTTAAAAGATCTTTTGCAAAAAATAAATTAAAAAAATAATAAGTAATACATTGCGCTTAACCTCCTAACTGAAATGTAAATATTTTCGGTTTATGTATGTTTCAATTTGCCATCTTTAAATAAAATGGCAGAAAAAAAATATATGGTGCTTAATATTATCATGAAGTATATAATATGCATTTAATTTACTGTTCACAATTTAAGAAATTTCAATTTATATATGATTTTTGGATATTAAAAAAAATATCATTGGTGCTTATCGGTTACTGATACATGCTATTACCATATACATTTTAATATTAAAGCTCATCCAATTAACTTGAGTTAATTTAAAATTTAAAAATCATTGATATAAATGTCGTCGGCTTATAAATAAATATCAAGGAATTTTAATTAACCAAGATACTGCCGCAGATTGCAGATTATAATATGAGTATTTTATAAGATTATAATTATTTAATTACTTTTTCTTTCATTTTCACAATTGATTAAAATCTACTTGCTGCACTAATGCACTTGCTTGTAATATTAAATACTTTAAATCAGGAATCGAAATCGGTATAATAGTAATGTTATTACAGGTATATTTATTGTTTTAAAAATTATAGACAAGTGAAAACAGTTGTACAACTGCTATAAAAACTAAATTAAGATGAAATAATTAATTTACCATATATGCCAATACTGTTATTCTACATAATGCAGTTATGTTACATAATTCGTGATAATTACTCCGTGAATTGTTCCAACTAGGTAATACAATACATCGGAGGCTAACTGAAGTGGAAAATATAGCTGTTAGCTAAGACAAGATATATTACTTTGTATATGGCTTCTATTTTTCAAATAAGTAAGTGGTTCAATAAATTTATTAAATGTTTTGTGTATTTCATATACAATTCAGTTCGCGTGAGACTAAATGATTCCTTATTAACATAAACGACACACCATGCGTGAGTGATGTCTGTGAACTTAGCAGAGCATTTTCCAGCAGATCAAAAAAAAAATGGAGTTCTCTTCGCATGCACCTGAGTTCTATAGTTCCTGATAGATTTTATAAATAGTTCTGTCGTTTTAACCCCTGAAAAAGTTATGAAAAAAAAATCGTGGCGAGATCTGCACTCATTGGGATAAAAAAAAAGTTCCTGAAAATTTTTAACAATAGTTCTGTTAATTTCACGAAGAAAAAAATTTAAAACAGAAAAAAATACATTCGTTTCGAAAATAGTTCGAAAGGTAAAGTAATTTTTAAAATTAATAAAATGATACTCAGACGCGAGAACTCTTTATTTTACAATATAATGCAGGTAGTTCTACGATATTTAGCCTGAAAGAAAACCAGAACTCTGAAAAAACTGCCAACAGAGCATAGTTGAATGTATGAAATATTAAAAAATGTCTATTTTAGCTCTTCATATGTAATCTCCCTGCTCTCTTCTCTAATCTATCTGCTGGACAATGCTCTGCTAAGTTCACAGATATGCGAGAGTGAAGGTTATGAGGACTCAACGTCCAAAATAGAAAAACTAAAATATTATTTAATATGAAATTTTTTTTTAGGTATTGATCTTTAATAATATTATTTTTACTTTTCTTTTATAAGTTTCTTTGGCTCTACTTCTAGTGATCACTCACACAAATGCAAAGCTCAGCTTAGACCTCGCGAACTGTATTTACATATATATTTAAAGGTAGAATATAAATTACTTACCTACAAATATATATTGTAATAGCAAAATTTTAAGAATCCATTAAAACCACCGTTACAAGAGCAGTAAGATAAATTAAAATTGTTTTCGAGGAATAGAACTGTAAAATCTAATGTGTAATTTGGTAAACGAATGCCATGTAAAGAAGTTACAAACAAACAAATAAAATACATTCCCAAAATTTAAGCTTATTTTATTGATTCAAAGCGAATTATACAAAATATTTAAATGATATTGTAAAAAGACTTAATACTTGGTTTTTTGATAAATTCTAGGCTAGCAGATAAGGTTAATCGAATATGTTACGATATTTTGTGCAATCAGGTTGAAGGACAAACAAAACCACTCTGTAATGCTGTGTGCCCATATTAAACGACACTCGTTTTGGTGTTCGCAAAAGAATAGAAATCTATTTATGAGTATATTTATCTATATTAGTAAGTACATAATATATAAATATATAACTTTTGTTATTAAACTACCTTATAAAATATTAAAACCAATATTGGTTCCGAACTAATCTATTAATATTTCATATTCTTACAAAGAGTAAGCTTTAAGTGAATTGCTTTGCTAAGTGATATTTGTTAGTAAGTGATGATTCGATCTGACACAGCGTTTATATGGAATCTTCCTTAAGAAGATCAATACGAGTCTCTTAAGCCACGTTCTCTTGACGGTCTGTTTATTACTCAGGCTAAAGTAAAACTTTAAGTAATACGTAGCTATAGTAAAATTTAATAATTGTATTGCTGTATATATTTTTTACTTCAACGCAATTATTATTGAAACTTTTCTTATAAATATATCAAATTCTTAAATTGACAGGCATTGTGGAAATTTGGTTTGAGAAATGTAGTTATAAAATATTAACACATGTTTGTAAGTATGTCATAAAATGTTTTTTGCATCTCCATATTCTTCTTTTTACTAGGCATTTATTCTTCGTATTCTTCTTCATCAGCGAGTGTTGTACTGGTGTTGAAAATAGCATTTGCGATTTTCTTTATTACTCTAGTGCCTTGTCGTAAAAGAGTTAATTTAAACTGCATCAAAACTATTAGGTATGTTGACATATAAGAAATATTCTGAAAAATTATATTTTTTATATCAAATGCATTAGAAAATAAAAACAACAAAATAACAAGAGACATAGGAACTGATGGATTTTTGCTTTCGATTTCACGTATTAAGACAAGACAGTGAGACTGTAAGAGTAGACAGTGGTAAAATAGTGTTACAACACTCCGTTCCCCATGTTTTTCCCCACTTTTCAGTTCGAGGTAATGAAAATGATAAAATACCTCTAGTGGAATTTAAACCCATACACATCGAGTATATAGTCAGTCAGACTAATGTATAAAATGTATAAAATGAAATGGACTACATTGTCTTGTGGTTTGCTTATCACAGTCACAGCCAATAAATGCTTACAGCAGTAAATAATTCTCTATTTATATTAGTAAAACCGTCAAGATTCATTATAGGTGGATTCTTGGAAATGGCCACTAAAAACATTTCCACTTCGCGTTGAGTGCTCCGATCTATAGATCCCAGGTTCACATTTAACAGTCGCATTTGGAATTCAAGTCCGACCTGTAAAAACATATATTAAGCAAAATCAACGTTGGGTTATAAATGCTAGAACAATATTTCAGCGAATGCTTATTATTTTTACATTTTCCTTACTTTTATATGTTACACGGAAGCGTAATTTAATTTTAAATTCTCCGCTTTGCGCTCACCATTTTAATATTTTTAATTAAAGAGAACTACAACACGTATGGAGTGTCATTAATCTTTTACTGTGTCGTGAATATATTATATACGATATAAGGCCATTGGTGGCCAGTAAAACGTCACTGTATACAATATTGTTAGTTCAAATAAAATGTATATTTTTTGTGCTATATTTGTAAATTAATAATTGTCATCATTTTCTTAGATTAGATGTTTTTTCAGTTTCACACTATATAAAATAATTAATTTCCACGAACAGGAATCGAACCCATCACCGTCGCATTTACACGCTTGTGCCTCAATATTAATAATAATATGAAACATCTATCAAAAAACTGACGTTTTCACTAATATAACTAAAAGAATAAGGTTATATTAGTAGTTCCTGGACAGAAAACCGTTAATCAACACGAAATTGAGACATAAATCGATAACTATTATAGTTAACCTTACCTTCCTCGTAGCGTGGTAAGCCTCATTACAAATGATGAAAAGTAGGGTCATGCAGTAGCCAACTATAACGAATAGTCCCATCTCTTTATAGCTAATACCGTGCTCTAATACCTCCGAGAGGGCCCCGTATAGTGAGATTGTGGTCGTGAAGAAAATCACCATGCAATATATGCCGTACATGTTTGAATATGCTCTACCTGTAATTTTTTAAACATGTTGTTTAATAGTTATGAATTTTTTTTTGCTTTTCTTATAAGAATGCATTCATTTAATGGTAAACGAATCAATTGTAAAACTTAAATTATTTATACTTTTTACAAATGATTGTTATTCATAATTCGGGCGAATGATTCTATTTAAATTGATGATTATATTTTTATTTCTCATGCGGGTTTAAGTTCTGTTACTTATACGCAATCTCTCGAATGGAATAGGCCAATCGGAAAACAGGGTAAAACGCGAAAAAAGCAAATATATCAAATATGAAATATGTATGGAACGTATCCCTTATTTGTCTCGTTATAAAATAACAGAAAAGTGAAACAGAAAATGCATGGAACTGTACAAGCGACGTTTGCGATCCTTTTTAATATTCCATTTTCCTTTTCAAATACAAAATAACGCCTTTTGCAACTCAGTGCTATTATTAAATTTTATTTTTAAAAAGAAAATTCGTCTTTGTTATATTCACTCTTATCAATTTACTTTTAAAAAAATCTTCTAAGGCATAGTTGACTAATACAAGTTAAGTGAAAAGATGAAATTTATATTGCCCCCGGTTTATTAATAATTTCAAAGTGTGAACAAATTTCCAGTGTATTTTCCTTTTACGTTATATTACAATGTTACTTCATGATGAACAAGAAAAGCAAAATAATTGTGTAATCTTCTTTATACAAGACATCTCTATAGAACACTATACTCTCAAATTTTACGAAATGTTTGAGTGTTATTCGTACGCTTAAATTTCAATCATGTAATATGAAAATGTATTTATAAATTAAATATTTTCTTCACTCCCTAAGTACTTAAAAAGTTTTTTTTTAATATTCATTTGAGTATTTAAGTAAAGGAGGAAATCAATACCAAGCTGCTGCATCATATGAGAAAGGTCAACCCATAGGTGACGATATTGAGCCAACTTTAAAGCTGGATGCTCTGCTTCCAAAGCCTTGTGTAGATTTGTTGCTAAGCCTTTTGAAGCAGTTCCAAAGGCATTGCAATTGATATACCTGAAATCAAATGAATTCAGTAATTGTACTAGGAATATAGAAGTACAATGTAATAATGTTTTCAAAACCAGACTACTGCCACGTTTTTGTGCTTATATTTATAACATCATAAATCACGTTTTTCAAATTTTGTTCAAAGCCGACGATTGTTATTATAAGTATAAAGTATCCTGACATTCAAATGAAGTTAAATATAATTATTAGACTGACAGAAACACAATTGTGTACAGATATTCCTAGCACTTTTTCATATTAGATAGCTTAATTTATTATTTTTGGAGAAGTACAGACAGAATCAGCCCTAAATTGGTCCTAATTTTATTTTGAAGTCAATAATTTTGCTATAATACTTCTTAAAACTCGACTTACCATAGAGAACAGAAGCCATCCAACATAGCAATTATATGGTAATAGGCAAAGGAGTGCCATAGTTCAAAATCGTCTTGAAGATAATTTTGTGAAAGAATAACAGCAAAACTTAGCGCCCATGAAAATATACACAAGCCCCAAGTTAAGGAATATAAATTTGGAAATACAATAGGTGTTCCTGTTATTTTCAAATATTTAAGCTGTAACGAAAGAAAAGCTAAAAAAGCTAAAAAAAACAGCAATAAATATTTTTATTTGCTTTTTACGCCTTATCCCGTATAAAGCAGAATAGATGGAGATAATCTTATTCTAAGACACTGTTCGCAAAGTTTTCGCATCCGTTCCCTCTGTCCGCAAAGTTTTCGAGACATTGCTTGTTAGTTGTGAACAGGAACTACTAGAGCGAGGAAATCAAAATAGTTTATTCCCTAAAGTGGGAATTGATCCTACTACCTTTGCATTTTCAGTCAGGCACTGCTGTACCTTACCGGCATCAAAAATATTATTTTTTTTATAAAATATTATAATATTTATACAATTATAAGACAAATAAATCATTTTTTTTACCTGATAATGCGTCCACATATTTTTGAATATAGCTACTTCAGGACCATGACGCCAAGAAGCGATAGGTAGTAAGAAATGTGGAATAAGGATACTTAAAAATATAACATTGTAGACTACTTCATCGAATCTCTTGTTGGAATTCCGTTGGAAATTGGCTAAACGTTCCCTGCCGACTAAAATAAAATAAATGTGATAGAGTCATATGTTATCGAAAATTATAGAGCCTATTTCCATTGTGCGGAATTTAATTGACGTTGTCAAATTTGCATTTTTTTCCATTTTTATATGTATATATATACTGAGATATCATCTTATTATATAAATATTGTTTTGAGATCTTTCAATAAAACTTACTTACGACAGATACTTTCTCAAATGTGATATTTCCTAAAACTAACATAAAACAAAATATTTATAAAACAAATAAATCAAAAAACATTAAAAATATATACTTACCTCGTATAACAATAATACTTTCCAGACTCCAAATTAAGTACGCCCATAAAGTTGCTTTTGATATCCAGTTGTAAGTTGTTCTTTTAGATGTTTGAGCACCTATAAAAGAAACATATGAATTGGCTCAAAATATTGATCTAATTCAGGCCATTTTCCACATTTTGAATTATGATGAAATAATATCAAAAATTAAAGCTAAATAATAAATTCTTTGAGGTGATAAGTTTACCTAGGCCTAAAATAGCCAAGCCCTTTTTTGTAATAGAACATTCGTATTACCTATACTAAGTTAATATTCTAATATAAGTTAAGTAAAAGTACATACCAACGTACTGTGAAACTTGTAAGTTTTAATTAAAGTGCATTCAAGCATATTAGTGGTCATATTAAATTCACAAAGGAACTACGTACAGCAACCTAATTTACTAATTTTACGTGAAATTATGTTAAGGAAAGGTGAAAAGTGTAACTACATTTTAAGCACACACTTGATCCACAAGCGATTTTCATCAGATACTATGGTCAAAAGAACATAAAAGGTTTTTCCATAAAAACTCGTGTAAATATTTCCTTAAAGTAAGTCAAAGGAGGATAGAAAAAATATTTTTACTAACGTTTTGGCACTCTCATGATTGGCATAACTCCCATAATCTGGAAGAGTACGAGCAAGCTCTTCGTAGTGATATAGAAACTGTCATGTTTGTCCAACAGCTCACCGTCTTTGTCCGTGATCTGTGGTCCATAGATATCCTTTGCATCATAAGCTAAATAGAAAACCAATCATACTAAACAGAAAAATAGCCGTATCAAGTTACAAAACTGCGGAACATGCTTCGTGCAAAAATGCCCAACATTTTTAGACATTATAAGCATACTATGTTTTTTTAGTTTCACGTTGTAGGGTAGGCAGAGGGAAACCATTAATAAGACACTCCGTCTCCTATTTTCAGCCGAATTTTGGTGCCTACCACAAAGTGTGACTGTAAACGCGTCAGATTGTGGGTTCGTTTTATTCTCCAGGAAACGAAATAATTAATATTTCCATTTTCTCCGCTCTGGTGTCGAGCGCGGCAGAGCTTCCCTGCTTACCCTGTTGTGTATTCAGCACACAGTAGGCGGGTACTGCGTGACGCTGAAGAAAAGTTACACAAATATATTATATCCCATAGTTCTCCACCTTTAATGAGATGAGTGCTTTTGTAGTATATATAATGTTATATAATACGGAACCCCTTTAAATAAAAATAAAAATTGCAGGAGTTAAACAGTAAACCATTAAACCATCATTACTCTTTAAATGTTTTCAAATATTACGTCACCTTGTCCTTCTTTTCCATTATTTCCCTTAAATACATTATCTTGCCTCATATTAGCTTGTTTATTTGTGTTATAAATTTGAGACCTAAAAGTATGTGCTTCCATTTTATAATATCTATAATATTATAAGGTTATTTTGACTGGTATTCTCTTGAAGAGACTGAACGACGTTATGAAAGCTCCCGCAACAAAACATATAATCAATCATATCCTTCCCTTCTCCGCTTACTTGAATATGGACGATGTCAATGGAAATACATGGAGTCGTATTTAATTAGCGCCAATTTTACCGTCGTCGGTTTTGGTATTATGAAAATTTTTATTGTTGTTTTTGTATGAATTATATAATGGAATGATTAATAAAAAATATATATTGCATAAACTATGAATAACCGCAGGTTCTCATTTTAGCGTCTTTTAAATTGTAGAATGATCATATATTAGTACTTGTTCATACAATAGTATCAATATCAGTTTTATAAATGAAAATTTATTTTAATATTAAACAATATTATAAGAACAAATGTCATTACTTTCAAAGACATTCTGATATTACATTTTATTTATTAATAAAGAAAATATATAACCTATTTTTTTGTATTTTTTAATCACATAAGGAAAATAGGCGCACAGACGCCTCTAATCTCTTTATCACCGATGCTTTCACGTCGTTTCGCAGTCATTAATTCATATTTCATACTAATGGCGACTCTCAAAAACACTTAACATCCCTGAATGATACGTAGCTTCGTGGTAGTAGAGAGATAGATAAGGAATTATGTAAAAGCTATAAAGCCTTTTAGAATATATTACCAATACGCTTTGTTTTGAGCAGGTGCAGGAAGAAGTGGCTCTGTGGAAGAGTTTGTTGCTACTACAGATTTAGTGCCAGTCTTGTTCTGTGAATCTATCATAAAATAAGTATTGAACCAAAACTAAAGAAATATGAGATATAATATGTGAGTCATTTACAGTTGAATTTACTATTATTATGTTTTTTTTCTAGATAAAATATATATGAACAAATATATACTACCAAAACTTGTTACACTACTTCGATTTTAATAAACGCCTTAACGTCCGCAGCCATTAATTCATATTTCATACTATGGCGACTTCAAAAACACTTAAGTGCGCTAAGTGAGATGTTTGGTGACCCGCTGCAATTAAATATAGAAAAGTTAGGGATTAAATATGGAAATGTAAAGAGCTGCGGTCATTTTATATTTTTTAGGATTCCGTAACAATTTTGATAATAAAATCCAAGTTAAGCTGCAGTGGCGAACTGACACATGGGTTCGATTTCCATACGAGGGAATAAAATACTTTTTTTCCCTTACTCTTGTTAATAAGACGTGCCGTTGATTTCCACTGCTCGACATACAATCTCTCGAAAAACAGGGAACGGACGGAGTTACACTGCGTTCCCTTTGCTTACACTGCTAGATGCGAAGGTAAAAAAGATCTTAATTGTCTTTTCGCTACTTTCCACCCAATTCTCTAAAGAGGAAACCTTAGAATTATTAAGAATACTCCAGCCAATAAACAAATAATTTATTGAAATTTGTAAGTTAATTGAATTATAACCCTTTTTAATTTATCTAGCAAGTATTAAATTTTTGTTTCTGATAGAAATATTATATTTTTCCGGTCACAAATGTGTTTCACGGTCGGCTTGCGGCTTTATTTATTGAAGTAGCAGCATCTATTGAGAAACCCGGCTTATCCGATTTGATTCAAACTCGCTTGGAAAATTTTAAAAATACATCATGTAGGTATTGGAATTTATGAGAAATATATTAAAAGGAAATGGTAATATTAGTACCAATATTTCATATCGTTTGTATTTAAAATATAATATGTTAGGTATTTACTTTCTTTTCAATGAATTATGGTAAAGTTAAGTTTTTACTGTAATAACTCGCATAGAATTTTAGAATTCAGATAAAAATTCCAAGCTCTTCAGCAGGTGTTGTTTGCCATACTCGGTCCGCTTATACAGACAGCCACGTCGTTCCTCTTTCTGAACACCATTTATTTTTATCTCTAACACGGACTTAGCTTGAGTTCTTTAAAGATATTTTTAGTTATCTATAAAGATATGTTTTCTAGATTCACTTTATATTCCGCAAATAGCAGAAAACCTAGTAGTAAAACACTCCGATCCACACTTTCCAATTAATTCTCGAGGCATTTGAGACGAAAGCAAAGAACGGAGTGTCTTGACGCTCGGCTCTCTGGTGAAAACTCTTGCATAACAAGCACTCTTTTGGAATTGGAAATGTTCTTAATAGATAACAATTGGTTCCCTGATCTGATAAAAAAAATTGCGATGAGGGGACGAAAAGTAACCTGTCGCTAGTTTTTCCTTACACACATGTATATATGTATTTATGAACTTTATTTCGTTTAACTATAGAAATTAGAATGATTTTACTAACATATATTTGCTCTTACAATAATAATATTTAGTGCTAAACATAAAAAATAACTCTTTGAATTATTCATAAACCCTTCATAAAGCCCAAATATGAAGATAGAGCAAACGAACCGCGAATGCGCTGTAAGAATTGTTAATACTTCTACCAATCTTGAAAATGGGGAGATATTTTAACTTTTTTATTTATTTAATAAAAAGGGACATACCGACTTACTTTAATATTATTTAAAATTGTAAGAAAAAAATCTGTGTGTGGTATATAAAGAATAAACTAAAAAAAAAAATTCGTACGATATAGATATCGATAGAGATAGGTAGAGGGAATCTAATGTTAAGTCACTCCGTTTCCTTTGTTCCGCCGAATTTGGGAGACTTTGCGTGTTGCGTTTACAGTCACACATTTGTGGCGCGGTAGTTATATAGCAATAGTTTTATTTTATTTATTTTAAATTATTTATTCTTTATAATTCTTCATATTTTATTTTTATAAAATTATTTATTATATTCTGAATCGAATCTACATCTATATTAACAGTCATCCGCTGTATCGCTGCGCCATGAATGTCTCATATTTATACAACACTTATAATTAAACTCCCCAGCAAAATATAGATTCAATATTTTACTGAAAATTGTCAGAGGATTTTTTCTTTGTTCTGCAGAGAATTTTGTGTCTGAACGGTGCTTTTAATTTTGCGAGCAAATTAATTAACACACGCTTAATACACGAATGAACACAATACATGTTTTATTTATTTGAAATACAGCATATTTTACATTTAATAATTAGCAATATATAACCTACCTGCAAACATTCATTTATATAATATATTAATAATTAAATAGTTACTTAATATTTTCATTTCTCCGCTCTGTGATGTTTTCATTTCTTCACTTTGATGTCGAGGCAACTCGCAAATTCTGCCACTGCCGCCTAAGTTCCGCCATTCAACACGCAATCCCACATTTTAGGCAGCTGAGTTTCATAATTCCGAGGAGCTGAGTGTCTTAATACTAGGTTCCCTCTGCCTACCTTGCCATATGCAGGATGCAGTGTGAAACTGAAAAAAGAAGAAATAGTCACAATTGAGTATAATCCAAAGGCAATTAAAAACCGATCTGTAAATACATAAAATAAATGAATGTAAATACATATTTTTTCTTTACATCACAGTGGTTTCATAAAACATATATTCCGATTCTACAATATAAGTAACTTTACGAACATCCATGCTGCTGTGTTTACATTTGTTTACTCGATGTACGCAGTGTCGTAAAGTCTCGCCAGCTTCAGTTAAAAGTTAAAACTGTCGTTACTTTTAAAATGTTCCGTTATTTTGTTGCATTCATTCTAAAACCTGTAGTGTTCCAAATGTTCGGAGATAAAGGTATAGTTTTAAGTTTTTTTACACCAACATATAGTATTTAAAATTGCGTGTAAAATATTATATTTCGCGGCGTTGAGTTCCGTCACTCAACACGCAATTACTTCAGAATTTGGTGTACAGGAGGAGCGGAAGTGCTTTAATAGGAACGGAATATCTTACCACAAAAAATATTATATTAGTAGTATTAAATAACTAAATACACAAACAGTATACATATAAATCTAAAATGCATCATATAATAACGTATATAGTCCCATCTGTAGGTGGGGTTACAGTAAACCTATTTGCAGGATGGGTACCTCAATCCCTGTCTCCTAGAGCATCCCTAAGCCGGATCTGAACGGATAATCCAGACGAGGAACACGATACTAACAAGGACTTAGCCGGAATAGTTAGACTATATTATTTAATTGTTAATTATAAAGTTCAGGCATTACTAACTATGTCAATTTCTAATTTGTATAATATTTATGTATTATATATGTATATATTATAAGCATTCTGTAAAAGAAACAATATATATTTGTACAAATTTGTGTACTTTTATAAAGAAATCAAATAAATTGTTATTAGGTTATGATAATCAGTTGATTAGTTTTGTTATGAAATCGTAACAAACAAACTTACGGCCACATTTATTATACTAGTATGATATACATTTCATATAAGTAGAAAATACCTTAAAGTATGCTTAATTTTCTAAAGTGCCCGAGTTTTACAATAGCTTAGAATATCAGTATATTTTTCATTAATAGAAAAATATTTAACAATGTTTCTGCTTGTATCAATCAAGGGATAATAAATACAGTGGAGAATTTCTAACTTCAATAGTTGAAGTCACTGCAGAATTCCTCGTGTCAAGAGAATGCCAATAGCTTGCGGAAGATGTTTGATGAAATTACCTAAGTTTCAAGGAGGTGCCTTGGGCTTTGAATATTCCTTCTAATATTTTTATAATAAGAATAAAACACAAATTTTAATTCATTTAGAAATATTCATAGATTTTTTTTCAGTTTCACGCTGTATACCGCATATAGCAGGGTAGGCAGAGGGATTCTTGTTTTAAGACACTCCTATTCCCACTTTCCGCTTATTTTTCGAGGCATTGCGTATTGAGTGGCGGAACTCAACGCCGCTCCCCCGCTCCCTTGCTACCAGAGCAAAGCAATGAAAATATTAATATATAACATTTAATAATTATATAGAGTGTGAATATTCAAAATGGCGTTCGTTCATTTATTTAAATGCTGCAGCCTCGCAGCAACTACGCAAATTGTTTGTGGTTTTAATTAATAATTCCAAAGCACTACCTTTATTACCTTGTCATAAAAATAGATTGCTCATCAAATTGTATGTGTAAATAAACATTTTATTTTTTTTATATACGAGTTGAATTTTCAGTTTTCACCAGATATAAATATTTCGGAGGTTTTTTTTTTATTTCTGACAACAAGATAAAGCCTAGCGTTGAGCTCCCTTACTAAATACGCAATATTACAAAAAAAAATGGTGTGACTAGGTTCTCTCTGCCTATCATACTATATACCGGATACTAACTTACTCTTACTTTAAAATAATATTGATTAGTACTATAAGATTTACGGAATATCTGTTGTTCAGCTTCAACTGTAAAAGTCTTTTGAGACGTTTGAAACGTGCTTGGAATACGACAGAACTCCCGACAGCTGATGTAGACTGTAAGTGACGTTTATAGTAGAAACCAACTACAGTGTACATTTTAAGAAAAGTTTATTTGCTATACGAGTGTTATTCTTACACTTTAGTTCTGTTTAAGCTTTTATATAGTAAGTTATACTAATAATTGTGACACTTCACTCTAGTAGCTTATTACAATATTCACAATTACCGAGTGATATACCAATAAAGTATTTCGTAGACATATTATTGTAAATATAATTTTATTTTTCATTACATTATAATTAGCTTAATATGGTTAAGCATTTTTGACTAAATTTGAATGGATCAGTTGATGTTAATACTTATTTCTTAAAACAAGATATATATGATATCTCATTCCACGATACAGCTAGGCTGTATAATAAAATCTGTCGTTACTCACGTAGCACAGAAACGCTTCTTATAGATAAGCTTCCAATAATCGAAGCTTAAGAGGTTTTACTCCTTAATGGAATGTTTGCCGCATATAAGGGTGTTTCAAATCCTTAACATTTGTACTAAATAGGTATATATACTTATGATTTTGAAGTTTTAGCATTGAAGTTTCCTTAAATTGATAAATTAATTTTCTTTTTCTTGACAAATTTTATGTTTCTTTTCATTTTTAGCAAAGTTATAAATAATAGTATGAAAAGCACGAACAGTAGGTCTGTATATTTTCTGATACATACAATACACAATAGCAACTTTCTTCCTTTTGTCTTAAATTTTCTTTAAATTATTCCAAATAGAAGTATGGACATAATATAAATTAAAATACATGTAACAATACATTTTAAATGGTTTAATTAAATATTGCAAAGAGAAAATATAGCGAAGCTACCTTATATTTGGAAAGGTTAATTAATATTTGACTGAGTCTCTGTCAGCATAATAGCGGACGTCTATAGGCTTTATGAAATTATACAAATATAGGTATTATCATGTTTGGGGTTTTATTAATAAATGTCTTTACTTGACATAATATACAAAATAAATGTTTTCTTATTTTTTTTTAATAATTAATCCTTTTTCTATATTCACATCTTATATCTTAATAAAAAAATCGGTGTATACAGTAGCGTATATACCCCGTATACAGTAGCGTATATTTTTTCATGACTTTAATTTCATTTTATTTTCACACTTACATGTTAAAACACTTATTGTAAAACTAATTTTAAAACAATTTAAATTTAAAGATGATATAGGAAAATCTGCTTTCCCTAAGGAAAATAACTATGTAAATTTTGCTTTAACTATCAAATTATATTTACATTTTTAAATTGGCTAGCGTCACCCCGAGTCTGAAATATATCTCAACTAAATATAATATAGACCGTTACACAAAATTTATGAAGCCTCCCTTAAAATATTTTTTCATATAGGTATAATTTTTTAGCTATACGTTGTAACCGCACGTAGCAACGTGGGCAGAGGGAACCTAGTAATAAGACACTCCGTTCCCAGTAAGACATTTTCATTCCCCACTTTCCGCTGAATCCTGGAGGAATTGCTTGTGGAGTAGCGAAACGAGTGAGAAAATAACAATATTAATAAATATAATAAATATTTAATTACTCCGAGTGGAAATTGAATCCATAATAGCATTATACATACAGCAGCACGTTTATGCTCCTGTGCCTTATATATTTGGCCAATCTTTCTTATATATTTGGGCCTTTTTTAGCAGATGAATTTTTTTTAAAATTATAAAGTAATATTTTAAAAGGACAAAAAGTTTCATATCTTTTTTTCTTATCGGTGGCCTTATCGTTGGTCTATCACATTCTAAATTTTAAATCTCTAACGTTACCAACTTACATCAGACATTGATGACTAACGAATATAACTACATTTTTAATTTTAATTCGTTTATAAATAGCTATTTTACAGCACAATAAAAGTAGGTAAGAGCGCGGTCAGGCTTGAATTTAATATCGCTGAATAACACGAGCTGCAGTTACGCTATAATGCATTTTCTCATATTCTCAAGCACCTTCTTATGCTTCATAAGCGATTTTCTCTTGAACAAACAGGAAAATTAGGGAAAGCTTTAAAACGTCTTTGAGAAATTAGACTCCATTCTTTGAATAAATCCTAATGCAATTCGCATTGGGTTCCAGAAAATTAAGGATATTAAAGGAAAATACATTCAATTATGGAGCATTCGAGGCCATCGTGGTGCAGTGGCAGGGTTAACTTGGCAAAGAGAGGTGTTAGGTTCCGCCAATCAACACGCAATGTGAGGTTCGGAATGAGGTGTTATATGCGTGAAGCTGAAAAAATGTAGCATTTATATTTTTTATTTTACGTTTTTATATAGAATTCTAGTAGCATTTTGTATTGCACAAGGTTTTTATTGATTATTTGCTTAATTATAATGATCTTGAGATAACTTAAAAAACGTATTAAGTAGAGCAGGTAATAAGAAAAGTGTAAAGACATTCCGTCCGTCCATTCGTAACTGTTATTTATATCCTGCCTATTTTTAAAGCTATTTCTTAGTGGATCATACCAAAGCGGAGAAATGTAAATGAATAATAAAATATTTTCCCGAATGAAAATAGATGTCAAAAGTATCACATTTCCAGTTAATAACTACGTAGTGTACAACTATAATATACGCAGATTTGTTTTAGTGAGTGCCTGACCTAGTTCTAAATAATTTAAAACTTGTTTTCAACTTGTTTTAAAATTGTATAGTATGGAGTTATAGCATGTCCAATAGATCATTTCACTCACTGCTACTCATATTCCTTCTTGAGATGAGCAGCATCCGTAGCAATAAACTGATCGTAAACAAAACGAAATTTTACATTTTCTCATGTTGATAGCGTTAAGGCACGACTAGCAACTGTCGGTAATATATTAAAAAATATATATTCACATATCAGTGACCTGCCTGTACCGGTCGAGTAACTACTATAACTCCTCATAAGAAAATTGGGAGGAAAGTAGGTAACGGAGTGTCAAGGTAATCTTCTCTGCCTGCCCTCCGCACGGTGTATTGGGTGAAAATAATATAAATAGATAATAATACTGAAGTACTAAAACAAATGTTGTTTATATTAACACAATTTTATAGAGAAGTACCCCTTAACACAAGACGACACGAGTTCTACAAAACATGCATGCGAATTCTTCTTTTCTCTATTGGTACATGTTTATATCCATTTGACAATTTATTCTTTAGGAACGCTTTTGTTTTGTAGAAAAAAATGACAGTATATAAAAATCCGTATTTTATAAAGAACTATTAATAATAAACTGAGTAAACTATTGTGCCTTCTATATTTTTAAATAAGATAACAGGAAATCCTACTCTCTTGTAATAACAGTTATGTGTGCATAGAGACGGTATCCAATACCATAGATGTTTTGTATAAACAGACAAAAAGTCTATAAGAATTCGAAATCATAGTATAATCACGTTATACTTTTAGTAACTGTTATATAATAATATCTTTTTTTATATCAAGAACTTTCTGATTCCATTACTAGGCGATTAAGATGCATAAGCGTATTTAATACTTGGCAAAACCCCAAAACTATCAAGCTTATAATAAAATGATAGTAGAATAATCTTAAAGCTATTTATTTCTGAAATTGGTAAATGGAGTGATATAGGTACTTTTTGAACAATATTAAAAATCCGATATTTGAAACAAAAGAGGAATGAGAGGAGGAGGAGGATTTCTGGAAGCATTGTGTGTTGAGTGGCGGATCACAACGCCGCGTGTTGCCTCGTGGAAAGGAAATATTTAACAAAAATATTAAATAATTCCTTTCCTCAAGTGTCGCGTTCACGGTGTACAATAACACTATCTCATTATATAGAAAAATATTGAAATAACAACGAAACGTAAAATGTTGTTTCTTACACTTAAATGTCGTCGTTTGACCTAATGAAACAGGCCGGCTAACGAAATTTAATTAAGCACAAGTATTTTCAGACTTGGACTTTTTATAAGAAGATCTTTAGTCTTGACAATTTTCAATTTTCGTAAATACAACTATTTTTATAGTTTAATTAAAATAGTTACCTACCTGTGGGATCTGACCACTGACTACTGTAATTTTTTAAATAGGTTTCAATTCAAATTTTTAATATATTATTATTATTTAGTTTTCTATAAATAACTGTTTTATTAACTCAAACTTAACTTTTCAATATTTATGTAGGTATAAATATTGTCTTTAAAATGATACTATTATAAATAAATTATTGTAATAAAATTTAATAAGTAATGTAGATTGATGAATGAATGATGTTATTGAAGCGGGCCAAGCCGCAAACGGGCCGCTAGTTCTTTAACCACAAAACAAAAACTAGATGACACACGGCTGACCTAATAACATTTCAAACCACGTTAGGTATAAGGTAGTCTAATTAGATTGTTGAAGGTAGACAGTGAATTTATGCACTGGCCAGACTCATCTCGACGCCGACATTCAATTATATAGGCTAACTCGACTGCATGTCTTTGCTTGGATACATCGTTAACGTTGCATATGCAATGTACATACAATATTAGACTCAATATATTTGTTTGTAAGATCTAAAATTGTATGTAATTTTGTTTGTGCGACGCCTTTGTAGCACTGGGACATAAACATGTGACTGTAACACGGCGGTTGTGAATTCGATTAATTACTATAATTTATGAATTAATTATTATTGGAATGAATTACTTATAAGTTATTATTATTGTGGGGGAATTAAATAATAAAATTTAAAAAATGTGTTTTTTATTTATTTAATAATATTTATTTATTATTTATTAATATTTTCATTTCTTCGCTCTCGTGCCAAAGCAAAACACGAGTTCCGTCACTTACCACGATAAACCATCTTTGAACCTTAATGGTAAAGCTGATGAAGCGAAGAACGTGCTCAATCTATAACAATGACTAAATTGAATAAGTCCAACGACTGAAATATTAACTTTTTTCGTTCTTTCTATTAGCGATAAGCATTTAAGTAAGGATATTTAAGGTGTTTCAATATAATAACAGTAATTGTTAGTTATATAATAAGTTAGTTATATAATAAATGTTCTGGGAATAGTTACTGTTTTTAAATATCAATTATTTTAAGATGTCTTAACTTTTTTTCTTATTTTAAATAACGTAGTAATGAACTATTAAAATTTTCTCTAGTTGAATGGAACATTGTATTATTTTTATTAGTTATATTGTGTTTTAGATGTTATTAATATATATACAAAATAATTATTTTTCTTTATGTATGGAATTTAATCTTCAGAGTAGATTCCATAAATAAAAGAGATTATATCATAAACGCGTATCTATTTGTATAAAATTTTGCACAATATATTACTATTTGACTTCAAGATAGTTTAAAACTATAGTATATTTAAAGCTGAAAAATGGACTGAAAACATTCTTATGATTGATGAAAGAAGTTTTGATTTAAAACTAGTAAATACAATTAAATTAAATTCGGGCGACATCTATAAATGCTCTAAAGAAACTATTGCACGTGTTCCAACCATTAAAAAGTTACGAATGTAGATGCTAGATGGTGCTTTCAAGAAACATTTTAGTCGTATTTTATAACTCTATTGAGTAAATAGAGAAGTATTAATAAATAATTAAAAATTTGTTTAGAAAAAACTTCGAAAATGAAATGTTTTTTTTTTAATCTGAAAGAGTTTTTAAATTATCAATATTCTTATATTTTTGCTACTCAATCATAGATGTCAGGCAATGTATATTTTAGTGTAATTGTTCACACTCTAGCTTCACTTTTTAACGTAGAGGTCGCACATGGAGCTTTAAATAAATTATCTTTTGTCTAATTACTAATTATCTTTGCTCGTAATATGAATAAAATACAAAAAAATAAATTTATTTTTTTATACTTAGTCGCAAACGGTTGTTTCTTACAATGAGTGTTAAACATTGTCTTTAAATTTGGACGTTAATTGTCGCAAGCTGATAAGATACAATCTTATAAATAATATAATTTCTATTTGCGGTCTCGTCATAGCGCAGTGGTTCAGCGTCTGACTGTAAACCAAACAGTTACGGGTTCCGACTTAATTAATCGTTATTTCCTCTCTCTGCTAATAAAATAGAGCGCGTTGATTGTGGGTTCCCCACTCGAGGAAGTGAAATATTTATTTATGCTTATATTTATTTCCATTTCTTCTGTGTTTGTGTGTGGCGTTTAGTTCTGCTACTCAACACGCAATGCCTCCAGAATTTGGCAGAAAGTAGGGAACCGTAGAGTGTCTTTTAGTACTAGGTTCCCTCTGCCTACCCCGCTATGTGCGGGATACAGCGTATACTTTATAATATAACTAGCGGCATAAACTATGCTAAATATTTAGACAAATGTATTGCTATGTGTAATTCCGATATATAAGCTATATTACCGAAAAGTTTCATCTTAATCTATTTACTAGTTTTTGCGTAAAAGCAGAACAAACATCCATACTCACAAAATGACATTTTATATCATCACATTTATAATATTGGTAGGATTACAGGAATTTGTGAAATCTTTCATATTTATAATATTAGTAGAATTATAGGTTGTTTTTAAAGATAACCCTAATTCCATCAAGCAAAGGACGCGTCTAGCAACATACCACTGTTTGCGTGATACAAACAATTATGACAAACTTATAATATGTGTAATTTATAAAATGACATTCCGACTGTCGATACTTGTAATTCGTATCATTTGTTCGAAATTACGAAACAATTTACCGCCGCGAGCAAGATGAAGGCACTAATGAGAGTTCCATATGATCATATTCCATATACTCTTGTAAATAGTTTGTAGAAGCGTTTTAAAATTAACTAACTTAATATAAAAAGCTGTTTAACATTTTATATCAATTTAAAATTAAATGATAAATAATAAAACAAAATATTAAAAATGTTTTATATTTGTTAAAAAAAAAACAAAGTATCTCTTTTAGATATTTCTCTTGTACTTAATATTTAGTAATACGTTTCAATAAAAAATGAATTTAAGACATGCATAATATAATATATATCAATTGTATTAAATAAAGAAAATACTAATTTATATTATATATAACAGTAAATACTCTTATATATTACCGTGAAAGGCATAGGATACATTATTTATCCACTTATATGGCTTACCGTAATTTGCTAGAGTGCTGAGGGGTAATTTTGCATGTCATTACGTGCGCACGCGCATTGGTGCGGGCGATGGGGCGTTGCTGCGACGATGGCGGCGGCATATGAAAGACATGAAACTACAAAATGGCCAAATGACAGATTCATACTAGGTACTATATTATTATGAAATAATATGCTAAGTTTTGTTTTATTTACTCTACTAATAATGTAGTAAAGAAATTTTCTGTAATTACTGCAAGCTTTATAGGTCCTATAGAGTTATTATACATATTGCTTATAGAATTTTAGTTTTTTAGTTTTAATATGGTCATGGCATAGAAGCACAAGCGTGCAACTGTATACCGGACAGTTTGTGAGTTAGATTTCCACTCGGGGAAATAAACAATTAATATTTTTATTTTTCTCGTTCTGGTAAGCAATAGAGCTTTGCTCAACATACTATGCATCCAGAATTCGGCAGAAAACGTAGAACGAAAGTGTCTTAATGGGACCGGAGTGTCTTGACACTAAGTTCCCTTTGCTAACTCTGCTATGTGCAGGATAGAGCGTGAACCTAAAAAAAATGATCACGTAAAAATTAAAATAAAAAAACATACAAACTTATGTACCGCTTAAATATTTTAAAACAGTTGCTATAAATAGAAGGCATCGTTCATAATCAATATAGTTACGAATGCACGCTGTGTCATTGTTTCGTATACACGCCGCCGAACAAAAGCTCACCAAAGAGGCCGCTGACGGAAATCACATAATTTGCACAATCGAAAAACTAAATCCGTTATAGTTTTTATGTCTCTAATTTAAACCTGAGTTCTTCCTGTAATGATGTCATTGAACATTATATATCATTGTGTTTTTAAGTTTTAAAATACTCACGACTAAAGCTCTGTAAGCTCTATATTAATTTATGATTTCAACTATATATCATTAAGTATTTAACTTCCTTGGAATTATATTTTTTGTGGTAATATTTGCGCTAATAATACATGTAGGTAATTGTATGGCTATTCATTTGTACTTTTATCATTAAAATAAACAAAGATAAATTCGGTCTCAATATACATTTTTTAGCTTCGGTTATGGTAACCGGAGGGGACTTGGGAACCTAGTAGCAAATCGGTTTGCTGCCAGTGGCACGCTTGTGCCCCTGCACCACATACTCTCTATATATATACAATCCTCTTATTCTTAACTATATAAAAGATACGAATTGACTAACAAGAGAGAAAAATACCAAGTAGGTATATCATAAGCAGTTATTTTAACCCATACACTACAATATTTTCATCAACCCGATTTCCCAGTCAGGACAAACAAGATAAAGAGAATAAAGTACAATCTAATCTATACTAAACTATTACACTTATGAAGTCTTAGGATAGAGCTGGCCAACTCTACTCTTCTCCGATATCTTCGGAATGATACATTTCAGGAACATTGAAGGACTATTTCCATTTTATATGTCACTTGATTCTTCTTCTTCTTAAAGTGCCTCTCCAACTAGTGAAGGTTGGCAGTCAACTTCGCATACTTAATCCTGTCCCTAGCCAAATCAATCAAATCTACGGCGGTTTTAATTCACTCGATAGCAATGACCTAATCGAATAATTAGTATGTTACTTTATTTTTCCACGTTAGTGTAAGAAAATGCTGCGTTGGGTTCTGCCACTGAGATATTGTAGTTATAAAGGTGTTTTTGATTCTACATTCTTTCTATTTATCCTAAAAAAAGGAAAAGAAATATATACATTTTTTGCATAAGCTATTACCTCTCTCTATATCAGATACTGTATACGGCAACTTTACCATACAAATCAAGCGCTTCTCCTCTGGGTCGTTGACCATAAAGCAAAACACACAAAAAGCTTATAATAAGAAATCATTAATCAAAATGAACGTGACCTTTGAATGTATTCACTTTCACTAATAGGCTGACGCTGCAACCGTCCAACAGACAGTACGACGCCAATCGAAAGTGGGTTTCCCAGAAGTATTCAACTGGTTTCCTATAAGTATTTTAACTACATTTTCTAACAATGACCGTGAATGCTGTTGCTTTTATCTATTAGATATATTAAGAATCTTGTTATTAGTACAGTTTATTTTTTATATTTGTATCTGGTAGGTAATTACTAAACTATGAAATCATTGGTTTTATTCCATAGAATAAATGGTTTCCTTTATTTACGGTATCTTGCAATGAAAAAATCAATTACTTTTGTACATATCTTACTTATGTATTATTATTTTGTAAGCTTCTTCTACATCTAGGAGATTATTTTTAGAACATATCACAGTAGCTTTGGCCAGTGCTTGTGAGTGCAGCATCCTTTGCGTTCATTTCCTGCAGTAACAATATACGCCCTTAGCCAAAAATGTCTAATTTTCTTATCTTCTGTACCGTTCTTTTTTGCATGCTCGTTAATTGCCTAAACTCGGGCGTGGCCTGGGAAAGTGGAAAGTGGAGTGTATTAACACTAGGCTCCCACTCCCTACTCTGCTACATGCAGGGTACAGCATGTAGCAGAATCTGGTAAATATAATAATGATCGAATACATTTCAGGTAACTTGTTTGTTCAAATATAATACTGTGATAAATAGGTATATGTTAGTAATTATATAAAAACGAATTTATATTACAATGTCAAAATTATATTAAAATAAAATGTATCGAACAATAAAAACAGCAAATGAAAGTTTAACTTTTACAGTTGTTGTGGAATACTTAACGGTAAAATATGGTATATAATTATTGAAATTTGAAAGTGGTCTATTCGCCGTATTGATTACGATCTGACCCATATTCATAGCTCGCTTAATTAGTTAGAGTCACGTGTACGCTTTCCTGAAAGTCCACTAGCTGTAAACATTGCCTTGTTACTATGAAATTAAAGTAAAAAAAGAAATACTAAACTATAGATTGTTTACTGTGTTAAAGAATTTATCTAAGCAGTTTTTTTCCAGAATAATTTGGTGTTGTTAGAAGCTCCATTACACAAATACTCTTGTCTGTATTTATGTGATGGAGCTCAACGCTGCAACTTGGATTATTTTATTTAAAAATTGCTTTAAAAATTCTCACGGATACAACATCATTGTTATATTTTTTTGAGAACGTGAGGTTAATGATGTTTATACTGGCTTTTACAGTGAGACTGCATAGGAAGGAAAGAGTCTGTTCCTAAAAATCACCAAAATTGGAAATTTAATAACTTACTGCTGCCAATTATTATATTTTCCAATTTTCTCTATTCCTTTTATTCCAACATTCCTTATTTTATATTACTTTTATATAGTTTAAAAAAATGTTTATTTCTTGTAATAAGATATTATATTATCGACTAAAATGTGCCACCTGTAACAATTTATATTAATATGTATATAAATGATATACATACATCAATGAACACATTACTCTCCTTTGTATCGCATAGTACAGAAAAATGTATCTTTACAAAGTTCCAACCAAAAAATCCGTTCTCCACTTTAAGGCTATTTTGAGTTAAGTTACTCTTTCGAGTAATAATCAAACGTTTTCTCGATCAATTAGATATTTCTAGATTATCCATCCATTGATGATAATTATTATAATATTATGTAATGCATTTGTTGTCTGTAGTATTATTATTTTTCAATGTATAATTCATAAACTATATTCATTTTTAATCACAACAAACATTGCATGCGGTCACGTTTACACTTTATAGGCTAACTCTTGCTACGTTTATTTTTATTCATAAATTGTAAAACTAATTTTATGCTTTTATAAATACCTACATAGAAGTTACAGGACCGTGTGTTTTCTTATTTAGAGGAAAATAGCATTTTAGCTTTTCCTAATAGCATTAAATAAATATGTTCTCAGCAATATTTGAATTGTTATTGTAAATTATTTATTTAATACTCGAATCAACCACTATATTATTTTGATAAAATAAATGTATTTATGACATAAGCATATAAGAAAAACTAATGACATAAGACGAGCCAGTGTTACATCGGTAATGGCGACTCTGTTAATAATATATAAAAAACAGAAGCAATTTGTAATACACTGATTCATGTGAATTCAATGTGCAAATAGAATAAAAGACATATTGTTTGAGCGGTGTTCATATATTTTTAAGCCGCAGTATAATTTCAGCCTTGCGTGTAGCCTTGTATGGACTCGGCTTCGTCTTTATCAGCGATTAAGCGACCGCTGCTACTTGATACTTTGTCAATGTTGACTCATTTTGTTTATTATTTATTTTTCATAATCTGTACTCCTTAGATAAACAGTAATTGGTGATGGTGGTGGTTGTCTATAAGGTGCCTATTATATATTTACGTGGTTTAAATATTTAGTTCGAAAAATCATCAAACTTTTCGTACAAAAAAAACATGAATAGGAACACAAATATATTTTTTTAACGATGTTTTATGTAATGAAAGCAATTATATTTTCAACATCCGTTCCCACTAATATTATAAATGTGCAAAATTTGTGGCGTTAGATATTTTTTCTGCGAAAGCGCAGAAAAATTACTCAACAAATTTAGATAAAACTTAAGAGTTATATAGCTTATGCATCGGATTAGCACATATCATACAATTTATGTAAAAGTTTTATGTAATTTGGATATGATATAACAAGTAATTAAAGCGGGCGAAGTCCCATTTGTGTTGCTTGAAATTATTACGATAACAAACCTCTAAATATTAAACAAATATATTAAGCTCTTGTTCACTTAATTTAATTCAAATTTTCACTCGTTTGTAAATCTATTAATATTCTAATGTCAAATATTTTTTTGTAAAGCAAACCAATATGCTTATGTTTCACTATTGGCCAAGGTTTAAAATTATATTTAAATTTTATCCACATATATGTACATGCATACTATTTGTTTTTTAATTGTTTAAACATACTTTATCTGTAAAAAAATCTGTATAAGATTGTCATACTTACATACACATTACAATCAGCGTCGGTATTGTAAGTGTCGACCTAACATATTGACATAGTTCACAGCGAGGCCTCTGCGCAATGTGTGATCCTATTCATATCTACGTTGAGTTATATGCTAAATTCGTCTGAATGCTAAAGTCAGATTCCGTAAAATTATCAGTTTATATTTGGCGTCTCAAAATTATAGGTATATAATATACCTACATATAAATGATATTTATCTTTTATATTTCATAAACTTCACTATTATTCGACAAGATATTTATACCTAAAACGTACGTATCCTCATGACGTTGTTTGAAAATATATGATATCATAAATCGATTAGAAAAATATTAAGTAATAATTGGGTAATTGAGCGACATCAATTGGTATTTACTCTTTTCATTTTATTGCGGCATGTAGCAAAAGTTACAAGTAAAGTAATAAAAATGTATTTTTTTATTATTCAGGAAAACCAACTAGAGCTCCCTCATATGTAGGTCTAATTATTAATTTAATAAGCAATATTTTAATTTAAAGATACCTTTTCTATGGCACTAGGTTATCAAAAGCATTCGCAGCAAATTTGGATAAAAAGATAAGAAAAAAAAGAAGAAAAAAATATATACCAAAAACAAAAATGAGACTGTCGGTTATCGATTTAACAATATATATTTTTTTAAATATTAAAGAAATTATACTAAGTAGATGCTTAAAGTAACTTATAAAAGTAACCATTCATACAAAATAATTTAGAGAAAAGTACATATACATTATTTAATTTTGATATTGAATCAAGAGAGCCAGATGAGAATGTTCTAAGAAAAGTCAGAAATAGCTTTTCTAAGTCATAGTTCTCGTTATAAATTGATATTTTCTCAATTATAAATGACTACCGAAATATTGGCAGACAAAATATTGAGAACAGTGTAGCGCGAGGTTTAATATTAATATTTATTTAAATGTAAATAATAATTAATACGCACGGAAATTTGAAACTACTTGTAATTCAATTTTAAAAGGGCAACTAAATCAAATATTGAATGTGTAATATGGCAGTTTTAACAATTTATTTGGTTCAAACATGCGAGCAATTTGTTTTATTTTAATGGGAATGCACTCTGCAGTCCCGTTACAAGATGTAATATAAATAATTAACGGAAACATTTGTAACGAAAAAAAAAAGATATTGAACTAAAAGGTTCAAGACTAGCGTAGAGTAGTATAACTGATGTATTAGCATATGGCGACTAGCATCTATGGTGTAGTAACTAGTAACAATATAGGCAACGACGAAAATAAATCGAAGAACTGAACTACTGTGGGCGCTTGCCGGTAGTGCGACGAAAGTCTACCAACGCTTTGGATTACGCAACGTTGAACAAATAAAAAACATCTATCCATATCAAAGCGGACAATTCGACCGGTTTCGGCTATTTTCGCGGTTACTATTAAGTGTCGGGCCATTAAGATAGACCTGTGTAATAATTCCAACGTTCGCGTTAGTATAACTGCGATAACGAGCGGCACACGACGTACATACGTCGAATATTCGGAAGTTTAACGTTTATGACGTGAATTTCGCTGTGAGTGACATTTGGGGTTTTGTCTCCTTCGTGTGTTCATCTTACAACGTGACATTGGCGAAGTGATTGGTGCTCAACTGGCACGCTATAAATTAGGAACTGAATTAAACTGACATTTAGGGTCTGTTAGTGATCGATTTGAAAGAATAAAGATATCTAATATAAAAAGAACTGTTAGTTGTATGTACATAGGTGTATTGTTAACAGATATTGTTATCCATATATCTGATACGGTACATTGATAACGGAGTTCGTGAGTCGAAGATATTTCAGTGAAAGCTGGAGTAGCTGGTATGTTGAATTAAATGAATTTGTACATATATCTCAGCTAACAAATACATTCACTATCAGTTAATGATATGCATTCGTCAATATCATTAATTGTTTACGTATAATAACAATACATTCATAATTAATATCATTTTACATTCCAAGGCATCACTTCAATCGGATTATTTTATTTATATTTGTGATAATTTAATCAAGTTATTGATAATTTTAAAATTTGTTTCCTAATTGTACAATATTTTTTTATTTCAGATTAAGTATAGTTTTTGTTTTTGAATTTCACGCTGTATCCCGCACATAGTAGGGTAGGCAGAGTGCTATAATGTTATAGATAATTTCTTAAACCTTAATAAAAAAATTGAGCTATAATAAACATATTTTAAGCATATTACAAGTATACATATTATACGAATTATAAAATATTAAATTAAGTATATATTTGTTTAACATCAATATTCCACTAGGTATATAAAATATTTTTGACAATGGAAAATTTGCCTTTAACACAAGCTGTCCAAACGAGTTCTAGAGAGGATTTTAATCTTGTTCAATGCCTTGTTTTGTTGCCTTCTTTACTTTCAGCTTAGTAACAAAAATATTCATAATATTTTATACCTGATTGTAAAAGTATATAAACAGTTAGGAAATTTAAATTTGCTACCGTATGCACTCAATTTATGTGAAATGAACTGCAAATATAAGTTTGTAATGTTGTTTCTATGAAATATTTATAAATTTTTACTCCTCTGAATTTTCCATTTGCTTGTATTGTAAGTTCTCACTTTTGAAAAATTTCATAACTGTAGGTCCACGGTAAGTGACTACAAGTATCAAAGAATGCATACTTCACAAGTTGAATGCTTAGGCCGATCGTGTCTCTCTATAGCTTGTTCCGCGCTCTCGCTTGCACTCTCGGCCCAGGCGGAACGTGACAATCAGTCGTGCTTTTTAGTACGTACAGGACGTTTTTAGTAAGTAAGTAGAGTAGTAGTGGAACTCCTCAGGATTTTAAAGACATTTTTTACGCAAGTCCTTTTGTAGAAAGTAATATTTTTTTTAAATGTGAATCCTAAATCCTGATCCCACTACATATGTAGCGAATGAGATTTAATGGAATCTCATTGGCTCGATTGAGATGTGCCTGACCGAATCACAGGACGATGGAAAAAGATTTTGTGAATATAAATGAAAACATTAACCATCTTAATCGTGGCATGCAGACTTTTTGTAATAAGGCGTCTCTACGTATACCATACTAGTTCTCTGTCCAGACGTATAGCTACAGAATGTATTTATCAAACAAAATGTATTTTCTTTAAATTCTAATTTATTACTTTACTGTTGAAATACAATGCTTATAGATTTATAAAAAATACGATATTTAGAATTTATTATGGTTTCTCCAAAAATCTCCTTGTTTTTGTCCTTATGGTACGCACTCGTCTTTGAAATCTCATAGATTAAATCATATTTTAATTGCATTTAATTATTAATAATTAAAGGGCTGTGACACGAGTAAACAAATCTCTTAATCATTTTATTGCTTATTTTATCTTATCTTTAAAAGGCTGCTTTGATAATATATAATAATTGTGTTAACCAACAATATCTGGTTAAAGATTTTTTAAATATGTACGTTTTGCTTTATATTTTTTATTTAATTTTTTTTCACTATAGTGAAAAATTCTACTTTTACTATATTTGCAAAATATATAAATATTTGTAAATACATAAGTGTGTACTCGTATGTAGATCATTGAAATTTATAGCACTTTCAATTAATTTTAATTTATGCAATTATAACGCGACACTATACACATTTATTATATAGGTTAGTAATGCCTGTAAACAGATCTTCATAAAGTAGGTAAATGAATAACAGGCACAAAATCAGGCAGTTTTTTTTGGTCATCTTTGTAGTCTCGTTACCATAAAAATGTAAGTAAATAATATATACGTATATATTTATATACATCATCTAAATGCCATCAGCAAAAAAATGTATAAAAACTTTTTTTTTTAATTTATAAAAGCAAAAGTACCTGTCTGTCTATTATAATGATGTCTATTGTATAGTATGCAACTGAAAATTGAAAACATTCTTCATTGAAGGAATTTTGATTACAGACTATACAGTTTATGAAATTCAATCAAATTTAAGGGGCCCACTAATTTTTTCGAACAAAACTTCTGGCATATTTTATATTTAATGTTAGATTAAATTCTGAATAGACTAATCAAAATCGTCTAATGTCAATTTGAGCCAAACTCGTTTCCTTTTCGAAGGCGATATAAAATTTAAAATAGTAATACCTATATGTCTTTTTTTATGAGGCCAGTCATGGCACAGGGGCGAAGGCGTGTAGTTTAAGACAGGCTGTGGGTTCGAATCCCACTCGGCGAAACAAAATTGATATAATCATTTCTTTGCGCCGGTAACGAGGCAAAAAACGCGGCGTTGAGCTCCGCCATTTAAGACAATGCCTCCAGAATTTGGTGGACAGTCGTTATTTTATTGTAACAAGTTATAATATAACAAAGTGGATTGCGTGCTAAGGTTTATTTCAGGCGTCAGCCATTGATTGTTAGTCGAGGAATTACTGCTCCACACCCATTTATTATCTATTCATTATATTATATTGTTATACATATATTCAATTTTTTTAATTCCACACCAATTTCAATTGCTTGAAAATATATGTTTCGACCGACACGTTTCATGTTAAAACTAAACTACATTTATCTCATACAACCGATTAATCATCTAGAACGTTCTTATTCCACTCTCCGTCGATTTTAGAGAGTTGGTAGTAAACAAGGATATATTTGTTTAATATGAACCACACCAATTAAAGACAAGCATGGATGAGGATGAAGTGTCTTATCTTGGTCTCTTAATTTGGTCGCCTTTCTATACAGAAAATTAAGATTTCAGATATGTATAGATAAATAACTATAACAGATTTTTATCCATATTTTGCTTATTAAAAATTTCGTTAAGAACAATTGCTTCAAATTTTCTTAGCTAACATTTTTTTTTCTTAACATTATAAAAATTGCTTGAAATAATGTGTCTCCACAGTTAATACAGCAATAATTAACAATTTCAATTGTATACCACTTATTTCAAAATGATTTTGATTGGAATTTGAGTTTTGCGATATATAGATGATATGTTCTTTAAGTCATTAATTAATTAAATATTTTATGAATATTAAAATTATAAAAATTCAATCTGAATTTATATCTA
Source organism: Heliconius nattereri (assembly GCA_013403645.1). Lineage (NCBI taxonomy): Eukaryota > Metazoa > Arthropoda > Insecta > Lepidoptera > Nymphalidae > Heliconius > Heliconius nattereri. Next base: position 5,700,077 of record JAAIXI010000244.1, on the reverse strand, counting down.
TAGTTAATCTTTAATTAATCAAAAAAAATAAACTTAAATATTGTAAGTACACGTACAATGTACGTACAGTATGTATTGTATTGTAAATTATAATTAAATTTCTAAAATACCAATATAATAGAATGAATTAAATATTTTCAGTCCCACTAGGGGATCTCCGCTTAATCTGCTATAGGTATGCGAGAAAAAATATGTTACTGAAATAAATATTATAAACTATATTTGAAAATTAAAACAGGTAATTTAAGCTTACCTTGAATAGTTTGCGTACAATCCGCTATTTTAGGCTCGCCTCATACCTACGAACGTTTATAATAGACTTGTACTTCATATAAAACGTTTAAATTTCATCATATGATGCAATCCCAGTACCTACCTATTCCTATATCATATTAATATGAAATTCAGGTAAGGCCTTGTATTGAAATAAAATCCATTAAGTCTATTTAAATTAAAGTGTAATTAGCTTACCTATGGGAACCGGACATTTTTAGTAATTTTGAATGAAATTTCTCGATCGAGTAATATATGTAGATTTTTACTATGATAATTCCACACTGCTGCGGTCTGAAAGAACAATCAAGATAGCCTTGAAAAATTACTACATGTATGTATTGTATATTACTAATGTAGGTACCTACTATAAGAACCACTTAGCATAGGTGAAGCTAGTATACAATAAGAACTAGATTTCATAATTAAAAATAATTTACTAGTTAAATACTCTTAATAGTGAAATACCCATTTGTTTCACCATTTTATTTTGTCGTATAAGAATAAGTGTTATTTTAACACTACAATTTAATTACAGGTGTTCTAATTAAGCAGCTATACGTAAAAACATTTAACATATATCGGTTTTTATATTTTGGAAGAAATAAAAAAATATACCACGAAAACTACCATGAAAGTAATAAGCTCATAACTACGTAATATATATGTGTGACAATCGTGTGCCGACCTTAGATAATTACTTAGCTGTGGTATAGGACTGTAGGTAATATATCATGAAAATCGTGAGCTAAATAATTGAATAGGTAGGTATTGCATAGTATTATCAGTATGTATTTTTTTTATATTTTACTTCACCGACAAAATAATATGAGTTCCACTTTAAATTACAAATTAAATTCATTTTTCAATTTTAAATGTTATTTGTTTGTTATTATATATTATAATGCCACTATTTCGTATATTTATACACCAAGTTGTAAAAGAAATTAATATAAATGCTAGCATGGCAAATATTACTCATGTTTTAACGTCAATTGATAGGCTTGTCCGAATTTTTATGAAAGTGTAGGCTTGTGTTGTCAAATTTTCACTCATCATTTATTCAAAGACATCGAGGCCGTTGTTTAGGTGTAGTGGCGGATGCGTATGTCTAAAAATGTGACGGTTATTGCTTCAATTCCCACTTGCGGGAATGAATTATTAAATATATAATTCGACGAAAATTGGGAAACTGGATGTATTAACACTACCGTTCCCTCTGCCTACCCTGTTGTGGTCGGGATACACCAGGGCAGGCAGAAGGTAAGGATTTAACTTTAATAACCATGAGAAGATACGAGTAAAAGTATTTATTTAATTTGGTATTACAGAATGACTCATGTAATATAAGATGACAATCTTCCAGAATCTATATACAGATATATAATATTCTTAAACGAGCCTAAGAATCACAAAGTAACTAAGTAAATAAAGAAGCTGTATTAGTTTTTGTTTATTCATTATATTTTAATGACTGCTTTAAACCACAAAGACAATTAAAAATACATTTGATATTTAATGATATATGTAAAATGATTGTGGAACAATATGCAATTTTATATTGTTATTTTCAGTTCCAATTTTATGGATAAAATATGAATTTAGCCGGCTCTGGTACGCCTAATAAATTTCTGTCTTTGTTTTAAGTTCTACCATTAGGAGGTAGGCTTGTTTCGTGTTTATTTTAGTAAAAACTTAAACAATCAAATTAATAAAGATTTCCTAATTGCACTATTCGTTAATAGATGTCGCTAATTTTCATTACTAAACTAAACTATTAAAAAAGGTGAAATAGCAATTCAAAAATTATAAGTAATAACAAAATAATACTAAGCGTAAAAAAAGTGTACTAACACATCTCATGACGCACAGATTTTTTTTATAAATAAATAGTTTACGCTATTCGCTCATAGATGTAGCTGCGTCATGAATTTAGTTTGCAGTCTATGATAATAGAGGTCGCTATTGTGCCATAAAATTACAGAGTTGATACTTACGGAAAATTAAAGTTCAACGGTGTTTAATAGTTAGATATATTATTTTATAATATATTTTAATAAGTTATAAAGAATTTAAATTATATTAATAATATCATCATACTTATGATTAACATTACAGTAAAACTATAATTATTAGAAACGAAATTATCACTTCTAAGGGAGAGAAAGCTACAAATTTTCAAAAATCTTAAAGTTTAAATCTTTTTTCTTATTATATATATATTTTTTACAACAAAAATAGTACGGGGATTTAAAAAGTACGGAAAATTACAATAATGTCATTCACAACATCAAAAACCCCAATCGCAAGTTACAACACGCTTTCGTTGTAAAGGTGTGTCGTTTCTGTGAAAGGTGACGTTGCCGCGCTACGTCACTGTGACGTCTCGTGACGCGCGACGCGCCGCGCCAAGGTCATGGCGGGAAACGCGATTATAAAATAGGCGTATTATGTCGATCGTTACGCAATATTGTTTATATTTATCATAACTAATTAACATAATAATTGTAATTGATTTTATTTTTGATAAAGCTGTATGTCTGCTTGGACACCAAGGTTCGAACGCGGATGTGAGTGAGCGTAGGTCGCTCTGTCGTAATTAGTGACTTCACTCAGTGTACAATGACGTTAGACACTGCAATGTTTCTAAGATTATTAAAGTGGGATTTTACCAAATCTTATCTGTGGTTTGTTACAATCACGATTGAACTATTATATTGGCTTCGATTGGAAGAATAATTTAAATCCGTGAGGCTCTTATAGGTAAAGACAAAATAAAATATAAATAGAGCAGGAAAATGGTCTTTTATTTTTTTAACTGTATATAATTAATTATCTGTATTAATACGCGTTAATGACATAATGATAGAAAGAGGTCAACGCCCTATGGCGTCGAGTATGATACTTAGCTCGTATAGTAAACGTGTTTCCTTTGCAATTTCTGCGCTTCCTCTAATCGTAGTTATGTATCTATTAATATTTGTTTTTATGGTTATGATTATTAATTAATATAAACTTTGGTTTTACATGAACGCCTGTACTATTATCATTAAAGGAAATAATATTTATGTTTGTTATGCTAAAGCTTTTTTATAAATTATGTTTATCACATAATCTTATTCGTGTCAAATGCAACAATGTACTAAAATTTATAAATATAGTGTATAATATATAAAATGTATATAATAGTTGATAATATCCTTCATTAAGATACAAAATAGCGCCCATGACATTGTTGTAGCCTATTTGACTCACATGTTACATCCTGGTTTCAGAAAATTTCCGCACTGGAAAAAGTACTAAACCCTTGTAACGGATATAACATAAGACGGTTTTTAATTTTTTATAATAATTTTCCATAGTTACATTGTTTTATTAACATTTCGAAGTCGGATTTTCCATTCACAACGAAAACTAAATGTTTCCATACCTATGGAAACGTATATAATACGGATATTACTCATAAGACAGTGCATAAATTAAACTTTTTTTTATAAATTTTGCAATGGAATTAAATATGAATGTATTCAATTTTTCCATAACAATTTTACAATTAAATGACTCATTAAGTGAATGAAATATTACCAGTAGTGAAATACTGTGCTTTCAATTTTACGCATGGGAAGGAAAAATAATGTCACACTTACAATTCTAAGTAAAACAATGTGTTTTAAATTGAAATTTATTTAAAATTTGAAATTTATTATGTGTAATAAAATGAAATTTTAGCAGTTTGCAGTATTCTACGATTACGATTACTGCAAACTGTTCGAAGCGTCGTCGGGTTTTCAAAAACGTATAAAACTAAATATAGGCGAATAATCTTGTTTAAAAGTTTCATTTAAAATCCGCTTCACGCTGTATCCCGCACACAGCAGCGTAGGCAGAGGAAATTTAGTGTTAACACACTCTGTTCCCTACTTTTCAGGCAAAGCGTGGCGTTGAGTTCTGCCAACACGCAATGCCTCCAGAATTCGGCAGAAAGTGGGTAACGGAGTGCCCTGCTACGAAGTATGAAGTATGTACAGCGTGAATCTGTTTTTGAAATAAAATTAAATACATATTAATTTGGTCAGACCTTATTGTGTAACTTTACACAAATAAAAAATTCTCCAAGACGAATATAAAGTCAAGAATCCAATTTCATCATTTAAATTTTACCTTTCATCGAAATGAAAGATGACGACGATTTGAAAATCTCATTGATAAGGAACTGCAAGTCATTTCAGTAATTCATAATATAATATAATGCAAGTTAACTTAAATATAAAATAAACAAATATCGTACATACACTTATTTACAAGCAACTCTCACCTTTTTACAGGCGTGTGATTGTGAACACGACAGGTTGTATGTTCGTTTCCCTCGAGGAAAGCAAAGCGCGGCGGAAATTGGGAAGCGGAGTGTCTTAACGCTAGGCTCCCTCTGGCTTCACTGCTATGGGGGATAAAGCATGAAGCTGAAATGGATAATATGTATAGGTGTATATATGAGATATAAGATATTCTACATATATGACGTACAAAATTTATTCATGTAATTATTATTTACTGTGCATTTAATTATTATTCTCACCTGTCCAAAGTACAAGGCAAATTTGTCCCATAATTATACTAGGAATGAGATAATCTCATTCATTCATTCGTTATTCATTTGACATGGATTGGTTATAAACTGGTCAAAGTACATTTATTTAATACTTATTATATTAAATGACTCTGAGTTACTAGAATTCAAATTGAGATATATAATAATACAAATAACTTGTAATAGAAATAGCAAAATGAAGGAAAATTAACTAAACAGTGAAAGGTTTACTTGTTACTATATAAGGAAAAACTATTAAACAACAACTAGTTCTAGATATCCAAAATACGTCATAATTTTCCATTTTATTTAAAAAATGATTTCAGCCGAGGTTTTTCCACAGTACTTTCTGAACGGATGTTCTCGTTTCCAACTCACTGACTGATTGACTCATGATGAACAACTCATTCATGTACTCTTGAATGGGCTACCATGAAATTTGAGATTTTATGGTCACCTTTTATAAAATGTCAAGACTATCTCGAAAATACAAAGATTAAACGCTATTTTTTATGCATTGTATATTCGTATCTATTTTATTAATAATCATAGAATTACTATTTTTATATTTATATTCAGGGAAAATTGTTATTTAAAATAAAAAAATATACATATATAATTCACTCTCTTTTAAAGATCTTTTATTAGCTATATCTTTGTTACATAACTGGGTTATCTTCAGAGTTTTGAGTTGTAATTTCATATTTATGAAAATTTAAATAAAATAATTATTCTACAGAATTGATTGACGCCAGTCGTGATTCATGGGTACCTACTGGAGACTTTAAACGGGAAAGGTCGTGAATTCGATGTCGACTGGAACAAATTAGACATTTAATATTTTCACTTCAACTCACTCAACTTGCAATGGCTCCCGAATTAAGAGGAAAGTGGAAACGAAAGTGTCTTAATAGGAACAGAGTGTCACTAGGTTTCCAGGTTCCCTCTGTCTACCATGCTATGTGCGGGATACAGCGTGAAGCTTACGTCTTATTATCGAGCTTAATAACCGATAGTTTATTCGTGGATCTCGCTGCTTACGTGCCGATGGTCTGCTAGTTAAGCAAAGCAGTCATCTGCCATCCTTGACTCATTTACAACTTTTCCTCTTCAATGAGTATACTTTCTCTAATATACCAACTATATCTTACTAATTTAGTATTTATTGAAGAACTCTTGTTATTCCTCCAAATTTAATGCCAATTCTTTGCTTAGTATCTTTAGTCATAACATAGTACATTTTATACATTAATTTTTAATTTACATTCTTTTGACATCCCTGTTTAATTTCAATTATGACTATGTAAATTATACCATATTAAGTACCTCCCGCGTATCAAAAAAAATGCGTCCAAATCGTTAAATTTATCTTTCATTTTGTTATGTTTCTAAATTTTAATACAGATACAAATTGTATAGCAAAGATATTACGGCAGCCTTGTTTGACGCCCGATTAAGTGCCAAATGAGGTTCTACTCACAGATTGGCTAAATAGCGTCGATATAAAAACCCGATACCTTGCTGTTAATTCATTTATGGAGGATTGGGGATATCGCTGTATTACATGTTGTAAATATTTTACTTTGTTTTATACCTAGTATGCTTTATATTTTTAAGATTCCGTACTCATATTTCTATGAAGCTGAGATGAATATCAAATATTGGACCATGGTCGAGGCATTGCGTGTTGAGTGGCGGAACTCAACGCCGCGTTTTGCTTCGTTACCAGAGCGAGGAAATAAAAATACTTGTGTTGCAACACGACGGCTTCATTACTTTTAATATTACATAAATACATACTGGTAATATTTTTTTATTTATTATAACACACTTTTTTATTTATTATAATAAATAAAAAAGTTGTTATTAAACAGAAATAAAATGTAGTCCATTTGCCTTATGTTGAATAAAAAAGCACACGAGTGAACAATTACGGTGAAGTCATGCAGGTGACAAACATTGATGTAATTATCGAGTCCTATATTAAGAAGGTATTCAGCAATTATATATACATTTTGTTTAAAGATACTTTTTAAAAGTTTCTCATAATTTTTTTATTCTCACTCTCTCACGTTTACTGCAATGGTAGAGTGAAATTTATATCCTCGTACATGTAAAAGATATTGTACAATGTCAAATTGAATTTGTCAAGTCATAACTTAAGTGCAATTTTATCCGTTTTGTTTCTAAAATCTTTTTCCATTATAAGCTCTGTAGAGATTTATAACCTTTAAGAACTTTGTAGAGTTAATTTATCATTTATAATGGTATAAAAAATAAATAAAGTTAATTTAAGCTATAAAAATAAGAAACTGACATGTTAGCAAAACATAAATATTTAGCGTGATAACCGTAAACGAATAAAATATATTTACATAATTTCCCAAGTCGATTTCATATAATCATAATTAAATTTATATGTATTTATAAGCTTGCCACCTTGTGTGCGGGAGACATTGATAGATATTATAAAAAATATTATTTTCATTATCCGAGCGTGAGCCGAAATTAGAACCATTCCTCTCATACAAGGCACGTAGCAAATGAACCGGCATAGCAGTTCTTTCATAAATTGCTAATACGATTTCGTGATGAGAAGCAAGTAGGTTAAAGATTTTAATAATTTCATAATATTTATATTTTTTCTTATAAATAGTGATATGAGTTACGTGACAAAGGCTAGGATAGAAAAAATATGCAATATTTTACAGGAAAATAACGGTATCTTCGCAATTTTTTAGTGATTCACATGTGAAAGCGACCTTCACATAAACCAGCAAAACAAACAATATTATAAAATCAGTGACTCACAGATGCCGATCTCGTTTAGATGTCGAGGCCATGTTTCATAATTATTAATAATCAAATTCCATTGCGTTTTGTTGGTATGTGTTTTTTGGCAAATATTTTATAATATTATGAAACAAGTAAATTGAAAGAAATAGAAAGAGGCAATTATTTGACTTTGAATTAAAGGGTTAAAAATTTTATGTGGTAACGAATTTCACATTAATATTATTTAGTTTTAGTTTTCTCTGAAATACAAAGAAATGATAATTGTTTCATCATATTAGTATCAATAACAAACACCTTTATTTATTACAAAATAAAAAAATAAAACATTATTTTCTTAATATGTCTTCCTTGTGTAAATTAAAGCCGTAATGGCACAGTGAACAGCGTCTTACCGTAAACAGGTTGTTTATAAGTTCATTCTCCACCCTAATTTCTCTCTGGAGAACAGTAGAAAACAGAGTGCTTTGGCGTTTCATATTCTCTCCGACTACTCTGCTATGCTTAAAAGTAGCGTAAATATCCTTTATTAAATAAAAAGCTGCTTCATTCTTTCCTACAAATATTATGAATGGAATTTGTAACACTTCAATAGACAATAATCAATTATATTCTTTCAATAATATTGCCAATTTGGCACAGCATTGAATAACATATATGCCATATGTAATTTACGTCCTGTTGTTTACTGTTATAAATTTGTAAAATATAAAACTATTTCAATATTTTTTATATAAAAACTTATATGTTTTAAATATTAGAATTTTACAGCATGGACTATTTTCATAGTTACATATAAAAGATAATTAATTTTAGTAAAATACGTATTACTAACATAGTCAAAGAAAATTTTTGGTGCCTCAAGATTTGTTATAGACCCTACACTATGCCAAAATAAGAAGGACTAAACTATGACTAACTGGCTATCTATTAACTATTTCATTGTTCAAGGTGCTGCATAAAGGTTATTATAGAAGCTTTTATAATATAAAGGTTTTTTTTTCGATCTATATCTATATTCCGTGGAACGGAAGTAACAGGCATATTTGTATGAAATTCAGATGCCACTTCGTGAGCCGCGCCAAGACATCTCATTAATGTGGGTTATTTTTTTTGCCATTCCAATTAATAAGGCAATAAGGTTTAGTCATGGTGTGGCAAGAGGAGAAATTACATAGCATTGTCGAAACTACAAGAGCTTTTAAAGTGAAATCTTAAAAATGAGGCCATCGAGGTGGTGTGGAATAATGAATGGAAAGGCGGTAGTTGTTAATTCGAACCCCACCCGGGGAAGAGTTATTTTCATTTTCCCCGCTTTGGTGCAGACAAAGTGCAGATAAGTCCAAGATAAGTGGTGGAAATCGGAACGGGCTCCATGGCATTAGATTTACTCTGTTTAGCTCAAAAATAAATAAGCTCAAAAATGATTATATATAAGCGTATAAATATTTTGCTATTTAATTCACAATGCTATTTTATTTTTTTACAATCTATATAACTTTATATTAATGAAATAAACAATAAGTTAGCTAATAAATTAATAACGAGGATGATGATGATTTTTGATGACCAATCTTTTAAGAGGAGCCAACTGCGCACGAGTGAAGTAAGGCGATGTCTTTGTTTCTAAACATTGAATTTAAAAATAATCTATTTACTGAGTCAATGCCCTGTGGTCGATCTCTTTACATATTATTTATTTGTGTATAGATTTTAGTTCTATAAAATCATTCTTATATTTGATGGTAGATTCAGTTTATCATCACACATGTCTCATATTTTTTGGTATAGGCAGAGTTTTTCAACACACTCTGTTTTCCTTTACGTACGTGAGGCTAGTCGTCGCACAGGTGCAGAAAGTGTGACTGTAAACGCGACTGATTGTGGGCTCGATCCTCACTCGAGGAAATGGAATGGAGCAGAATATTTATTTAAATTTATATTTCCATTTCTTCGCTCTACTGTAGATGCAGAGCACGGCGTTGAGTTCCGCCACGCAACACGCATCTGGATTCGCACAGATCCGAAAGAGGAGAACAAAGTGGCTTAACAGGTTCCCTCTGCCTGCACTGTGTGCGGTATACAGCGTGAACCTGATTTAATTTTTTAAATAGACTAAGATAAATAATAGAATAGAGTATAAATTGGGATAATTTGATCGGCCTTGTAGATCTGCGTGTAACTATGTAAATATGATAAAGCACCTTCGGAAATGAAAGTACAATGAGCCAAACGGATTTACATACCGGAACTGGGCGGAATCTATTTGTGATTTGCGTCATTGAAGGTGTTATGTTCGACACCTTTTCTTTGTCATTTATGAACCAATTTAAAAAAAAAATGAAAGAACATATCTACTTCCGAGATGGTTCTATTGCAATCTAGTCCGATGATGGAATTATAGGGAAATCGAGGAACTCCTTAGAATTTACATATGAAATAACACTGTAAAAATGTAAAAAAAAGAATTGATTATCATATACTTAATTATTTTATTAAACGCTTACGCTTGATTATTGTATTAACGGTTCTTTAAGTCTGATCTTTAAAAAAAATGTGTACATTGTCCCCAATAATGCAATTGCACTATATCCTAACACCTAAATTTCGCAAAATTGATTATGTCTTCCAAACATACTATTTCATTATAATAGCGGTGGCGCCAAGATTTGTCCTCTAAATACTTTCTAGGTTACACATTACTTTGGATTCCTGCTCTTGTTTTCCTCTATAAAATATTGTTAATATATGAATAATAACTTTTAGTTGGCTTTATGCAAATCATTTCATGCAGTTATATTATAAAATTAATATATATATATATATATATATATATTAGCAAATTCACAAAATTTCACTTAAGTTCATTAGAAATACGTAACATATATATGTATATACATATTTACGTACATATATCCTTATAAATGTCAAGTTCAATGCTCTACAACCTAGAGTCGAGAAACAACCTCACTCAAGGTCTTCAATCATTCAGCAATACGTCATATTCATTGATGGCTTTACGAATGTGTTAGTGACTGTACTACATATGTACGTAAACGTACACACACATATACACTTTAATTGTGTGCTATCGATTGATATTTACACACACTTATACGTCTAACGTAATATACTTTCTATATTGAGGAAGAAATCTGTGTTTAATATATGAAAAATATATTTTTATTTATTTTTTTACGTTACAGGAAAAAATATGTAATATCTCATGAACCTAAAACTTTAGTACTCAAAGAAAAAGTCACGCGAAGTCGCGGGTAAAAGTTAGTAATTTGTATGCGTGTGCGTACGCGTATGCATATTTGTGACAGGACGCTCAACAATAGCCGGAATAGGAAGCGACAAGCAAAATGGCCGTGCAGACTGACTCTCCAGACAAGTTCCGTAACCAGGTTCTTGGCACGGAACTTGCTTTTAGGGTTGCGTTTTTGAAAACTGGACTAATTATTATTATTAATTTTATTAAAACAAACAAAATTTTATTTAATCATTGTTAAACATGGAGTGTTTTTACACTATGACTAGGACTATAACGGTTAAAAAATACGCGAAAGAAACAGAAACGAAACGTTGCTAGCACAGCGGATTAAGCCGCTATATTATATTTGAATTCTGTGTGTTAATGTCTCATTTTATTATTTTTTGATAGCGAATAATGCAAATGTATAATAAATTATTTTATTTTCCTTATACAATTTATATGAATGAAATTAAACGGGTAATATGTTATGTACCTAAATACATACGTAAACATTATAGTACCCACGTAGTGGTAAATTATAGCTAATTTATACAAAATTTTCAGAATAATTTATTATATTAATATTTTATTAAATATATATTTATATATAAATTCTGTAATAATTTCATTAATCACTGGTTTATTCAACCACAAATGTGGATAAATTACTATTTATATTATGAAGAAATTCATTAGAATACGTCGTGATTTAATGAGTAATTTTAACTTCTAATTAAATACTTAGGAATATCCTGTGAGAGTTTTTCGCTTAAAAAATATATATATTGTTATATTTTTTGCAATAAGCTTAGAAATATATACCCAACACATGGCACACATAGCAGGTAGTTTTTATTATTATAATATTAATATTTATTTAGTAGGATACAATCAGGAAATAATCTCAATTATTAAAAATACAAGAAATATTATTAAATGAATACAGAATCAATCATTAAAAATTAACGCTTGATAGCGCTTTTTTTTAATTCGTTTGCCCGTGAACAATGAAGGCAACAATCCCGGCTTCACGCATAAGCTACTTTCTGTCCTCTTTGTTGCTAAGATGCTAGAGAACGGAAATCCTGGTTCATATCGTTATTTAAAGAGTTCAACTTCATGTAGGTGTCTAATTAATGATGCCTTTATGACACATGACCTATCCTACATACCCACTACTTCCATGAACCAGCTGCCGTATACTTTTTATATATTTCCAAGTTCAATCGATAAAGTTGAAAACTAGTACTTCTAAGTGTATTACGTTCGTTATATTATTGTATTTTTATAATATCTTTTAATATTAAACAAGTATGAAGTGAAAATATGTATGTGGAATACTAAACTTAAGCCAGTCATGGCGCAGCGGCACATAGTGTGACTGTAAACGCTACTGTTTGTGTGTTCGATTCCCACTTGAGGAAATGAAATATTTATTTAAAATTTGTATTTCAATTTCTTCGGCCTGGTGTCGGGAAAAGGGCGGCGTTAACTTCCGCCACTCAACACGCAATACCTCCAGAATTTGACGAAAAATGGAGAACGGAGTGCCCTAACACTAGGTTTACTCTGCCTTCTCTGCTATGTGCGGGGTACAGTGTTAAATTGACAATTGCTGATATTGATTAATGATTTTATTATTTGGTTCAGTATCTAACAAACGTACAAATAGCCAAACTTTCTAAATTTATAATTTAAAAGAACAGCAGTTTTCATTAATATAATTTCAGCAATGTACTCGTATGTATATGTCTTATTTGTATAAATGTGTGAATGTTCGAATTTCAAAATACAATTGGTTCAGAATTTCTTATGAACATTTAAAAGAAGTTTTAACAGAGTAAAGTGTAGTAAAAAAAATTGGAGCTTTTAAAAAATATATATAAAAAACAAAAATTTTTAATGTTTAATTCTAAAATAGAGAAGAAATCTATAATAAGCAAAGTATAACATTAATTATTATGATGGCTCCATTTTATATACTAATGTATGCATAATCTTCTATATATATTTTTAATTTCCTTTGAGTCATATTTGCATCATTAGAGCATGGTAAAGAAATAATCTTTAGCGGTTACAGTATTGACCTCCATCCCGTCAGTGATATGACAGGTTATAATTTGCAATACTGGCCGTTTTTTGGACTAACCTACCGCAATTCAGCATCCAAATCACATCCTTAATATAATAACTTTAAAATGAAATAACCTGAAAATCGTTTGACTTAAGTAATTTTAAAAAGATCATCTATAATGGTACCGACAGCCTTCAAAAATATCTAGGGCACGAACTGCTACCAGCCCCAGGCTCAGACATCAAACATAAATACTAAATTATTAAATTCAACCTAATCATCGGTTTGGTTGCAACATTCAGTAATAATAAATTATTTGTCTGTGCTTTTAGTAACCTCACATTAGACCAAATAACAATTCACAAAAAAAAAATGTTTTCAATTAAATAATATATTTTTTATTTTTTTCAGATTCAGTACTTCCTGTAACTACCAAGGACTTTAAGGTAAATTCAGTTTAATTTAATAATACTTATTTAAGTAAAATTATAATAATAATTTCGATGTAATATTATACAGCTCACAATTTTAGCTTAAAATACCAGTATTTAGCGCCATTTTTAAAATGAAAATCAATAAATAATATTTTTGACATTTATGTTGATAGCTTTCAAAGCACATTCTATAAATGTGAAGTTTCGATTTAGTTTTTCAAATATTTTTCGTGTATATATATATATTTTTGAGGGAATTATATATTTTCACGGTAAATGGTGATATATCATGAATAATAAATTGTTAACTATTGAAGATAATTTTATATACTTAAGGAGTGCACGATACATATTGTTAGCGTTGTCAAAATGTTAAACGAATGGTCGCAGGGAAGAAAAGGAATTTACATAAGCAGTTTTCAGGTAAATATTTAAATTAAGAATTATTTATTTCTATATATTTTATTACGTATGGGCTTAATAATGAAAATAGCATAATTACATAATTCAGGTCATAAGGAAAAATTACTTTATAATCGACACTTATAAGATTCGGTAATTATTTTTTAAAAGCGCGCTCCTTCGTTGGAGAATTGAAAAAAAAATCTTATTAATGATTTGAGACAGGTCACAGTACGTTTTCTTCTCGAGGAACCGTTACAATAATTATAAACTGCACACATGTTAAGCATCTTTTGACAAGAATTTTCACCTTGCAGTTCACTTCGTCATAGAGAAAAAAAATACAATAGAGGGTATACATTTCTGTTTTGTTTTTATCTACACATATTTTATGATGAAGAGCATCTACAACAATTCTTTAAGTCTAGGAACGCAGAATTATTTAAGACTGATCTCCCGTAAAACCGTGTGACGCCTCTCGTGTCACTAGGGTTGTTACCATATTTCATCAACTTCTCCCCTCTCCCCCTCATTTACTATTAACCCATTACTAAAAACGTATCTACTACTTCATCTCATCTTTGGATCTGGACGAATCTGGATTCACAGCAAAAAAGACGATCTCTTTGCTCTCAGCTTTTTTACAACGATAATGACTTTCGATTTTAATTATTGTCCAGCTAATTACGACATAATTTTACAAAGCAGTAATGTTTTAATTGTACACCGTCCCGTTTATATTTTCTCGTTAATTAAACTTAGTGGTTTAATTATAACATTATCTCTGAATATTTATGATTTGGTTGAAATAAACTTCAATACGACGTGGTTCCACCACTTAAAGTCGCGTGAGGGTCGTACGATGGCTGTTCTCTTTGCGTGTATCTTTGAAAAGATTTCGAAACGTGCACCGATTTTGCACAGTTCCAAATTTTAAATTCAAAAATGGGAAACAAGAAAAAGCCAAGAGGGCCAACCGCCGCGGTCTGCCCACCCAGTCCGTTGGCGATACGGCTCGCAATGCCGCACCGCTGTGGTCGTTGGCGAATACCGCCAATTCCTGAGCCATATCTTTTCCTAATCTGTACAGCCTATGAACCTTCTTGCAAGCTACCTGATTTTAACTTTATCTACATAGATTTTAAATGTCTTATTCTTTGTAACATAACGCAGCTAATTTTCCAACAGAGATAATGATTAAATTGTTTCGGCATGTCAAATCAAACGAAATTATGCTGTTATATCTTGTTTAATAGCTCTGCGTTTATGTCGGCTCCGTACATACCGCGATGATACTCTTAACGGTGTAACTCTTCCAACAATATGCTTTTCTATGTTTAAAGTGTCTACTAGCTCGTAAATATTCATATAATTCGTATAGAATTATGTTTATATGAATGAAACAAGTAAAACTCACTATGAAATCTTCCAGTGGCAATTTATATAAGACTTCTTCCGTTCACATATGAAGGACCGAGGAAATAGCTATTTATCCGGCAAACATGTCTAATTAGGGTGTAAGCGTTTATTTCTTGACGACATAGTTGCAGATCGATCTTGTACGTGTATCTATGAGAGAGACATCTTGATGACTTCTGTTTATCATTGACTATCTGGATTCAATGTATTGCCTACTATTACAGGCGACTTTTTTACAAGGTTTATTTAAAGGCGACACACGAGTACCTTTTTCGTTAGCGTTTTACTACTGTAACGTGCCTATATATTTTAATGTAAACGGTTATCTTTTGAATACTTATAACGGTGTGCTTAAATTCATAATTTTAATTATAAATATGATTTATATAAATTTGCAGTGCGCATGTAGTTCCGTATGTTTTCATTGAGAGTCTATTCATTATGTAGACGACGTTCCCTTATAATGCCACTCGTAGTTATGTAACTACGGCTTTAGTTAATATTGTTTTCTTTTTTATCACCATCATTAATGTAATAACTACACTTTTAAGTTGCTATCTGTAACAGTCTTTTCCGTTTTAACTTTTTGTACTTCTGTGATACAAGGATATATTTTCTAATGCAATGTCAGAACGGAGTGTCTTAACACTATGTTCCCTGTGCGTACCCTGCTGTGTGCGCAATACGGCGTGAAGCTGATTTCATACTATAAAAGTATAAAATTTCAAATATTGTAGTTCTTCATCAGTATTCACGTGAGTGTAACATGTGCGTAACAAACCCAGACCCACGTGAACACGCTACGTTACGGGTCAATTTGCTCAATAAGCAATTAGGACGTGACGGTCGCCGAGATCTTGTGGAACTATCATACATACGTCACGCTACGTTGTATTCTTCCATTGAGCGCTGGACCGATATCTGAGTCACCTTCGCCTCGGACGACGTTCACTTTTAAAAACCCGCTTTTAAATAGTATATTGTGTTGTAACTAATTTGTATTATTTTATGAGTGTCATTTTTTTGCATAAGATTAAATGCAAATATATGTTTTAACCGATGTGTAAAAGATAAATTTGTAAAAAATAAATACTTTAATACTATAAAATTGATATTGTAACCGGAAAATACAACTATATCTATTAGGTATATATATACGAGTATTACGATATGGGATTATAGGGTGTGTATATAACGCGACTGTGAGCCCCTTGTTTACTATTACTTATTACTTTTACTTAAACTCTTAAATGTGCGATAGATTAGTAAAATTACATTAAAATAATCATCTTGAAATTAAATTGTTTTTTTTTTCATCTTCTCGCTATAAAATTTATTAAACTTAAAAATTAAGCTAGTCGCGGCGCTAGGGTTCAAGCGCAATAGAGGAGCGAAAGGTCTTTACACTAGGCTTCTCCTAAGGTAAGAAAACAAAACAAAATAATAAATTATGTCGTAGAATGTCAGGTAAATACTTTTATGAGCCAATTTTAACTATTTTTGCTAAACAGACTGTGTATGCGTAGCCTGCTAACGTTCCTTTGCTTAAAGGATTGATGCATATTTCAAATAATAATGCAAAAAACACATCAAAATAACGTTTACCAAAACCTTCGAATAGAGATTATTTCTATTAAACACTATTTTACTAGGAGTTGAAATTAATTTGTGGCTATATATTTTCACACACTTTCAGAGTATATGCTTTTAGAGTTTATATTTGTTGATTTTTGGTGATATTAATAAATTTTGTATTGTAATTTATGAAGTTGTTATTTCTTTTGTATTGTGATTTGTGGCTGAAAGCGCTCGTTGTTTAATGATCATAATATTTAATTTTCTACCATTAAGATGGTTGTATTATCCAAAATATATTATTATGCTTTAATGTTAACATTCATATAATTTGTTAATTTATAATTAAAATAACTCTTCAAATATTTAAATATATAAACATCTCCTGCTTTCTTAAAAGTAAAAAGCTGGTCATTGATTATTATAGCAAATTTGACAAGTCAATTCAAGAATTCTTCACTTAGCCGCACGGTCCACCGGAAAGGGGCGTATTGTTGACGCACAATTTATCAAACACAAATATCCAATGATACATCTATTGACAACGTTTCCAAATGAAATTTCACGGTGTCCACTTGTTAAAAATCTAATTGTATTGAACGCCGAGGGCCTACATTGTGACTGTTTATAAAGCCGACGGCACACTAAAATGACAATGCAATAGTGAAATTTTTAAGGCAGTCGCACGCTAGTTTTTGTGGCAAGGCTTTATGGACCTCCACGGAGCGGTTCCAACTCTACTACCGTTAAAGTAAAAACAAAAGTCTTAAATTGCTGCAGCAAAATAGGCCTGATGCTGGACAATGCTTATATTTATTGCGTCATATATAACCTAGTGAAAGTTAACTTTAGTATTGTTTTAAATGTTTATGTTAACGGTAAACAAAACAAGAAAATCGCGGTAAAGAGACCGCTCTCTTACAGAAGTATGTTCTAATGGCCAATAAACAGTTTGCAAATTTAAGCAAACCTTTATGGCTTATATATCTTGTGACAAAACTAAAATGCCTTCAAATGTTTTCATTTACAAATTGATTGTTAAATGTTACGCATCATTTGTTTTACCCTTATTACTTGTTTATATTGAAAAAATACATCACAAAAACGAGTCAGTGCCAGCTTAATACACATATTAAATAAAAGAAATAAATTAGCTTCACGCTGTATCTCACACACAGCAGGATAGCCAGAGGGAACCTAGTGTTATGACACTCCGTTCCGTCGAATTCTCGAGGCATTGTGTGTTGAGTGGAGAAACTCGAAGTCGCACTTTGCCCCGACACTAGAGCGAAGTAATGGAAATATACATTTAAGTAAATATTTAATTTCATTTTCTAGTACGGATCAAACCAGTCGCGTTTACGGTGCCCCTGTTTGCTCCTGCACCAGGACTGGCCTCCATACATATAATATACATATCAGGCTAATATATATTATAAGGCGCTGCAATCTACACGATCTACACTATACACGAACATTTCAAAAAAATCATTAAATAAAAATCTTACACGCAATATTAAGCAATACTCAAGTATCGCTCGAGCGAGTGCAAACCCTAACATTGAACCGTCTATGTTTTTTACAAGTGGCTGGCTACCGATAGAAGCATCGTTGGAGATATTTTAATTGCAGCCAGTCTGTTGATCCGGGTGGAAACCCAGGTGTCGAAAAAACAACCATATATAACAATGGCCTAGTTTTTTAACTATAAATTTGTTTACTTGTACGACAGTATCAGGAACCGGTATATGAGTAATGCACATATATGCAAGATATAGCAAATAAATGAATATAGTAATTAGTAGTATGAAGTATTTTTAATCACTCGATAGAAACGGTTGTATGTCGTGGGCCGGGGGCACGAGGGAGTGATGATGGTGGGTTCGAGGGAATAAATTATTATTTATTAATATCTTCATTTCATTTTTCTTATTAATTTTTTGCCTTGGTGCCAGAGCGCTCGGCACCAAGCGATCCACTAAACACGTAACGTGAAAAATTTGGCAGAAAGTGGGGAAGGGAGTGTCTTAACAATCTTTCCTCTGCCTGCCCTGCTGAGTGCGGGATACAGCGTGAAGCTCATTAATTTTATTTATTTATTTGATAGAAACGTTTAGATGTAGATGTTGATTATACTTCATTGATAACACAAAATATCCTCTAAGTTGAGTCTTTAAAGTGCACAGTGGGTAGCGTCCTTCGTATAACAAAGGCCTTAATAGTTTTATGGTTTAACGTCTCTTTACTCTGTCAATTATTATTGTATTGTAAAGTACTCGCGCTTTTTTTTTATTTATGTCTTATTTGTTTGAAGGCCGTCTTTAGTATATTTCTTTGCATTTTTATTTTCATGTAATAGCATGTTATGTGATGCATTTTTTTAGCTCGGACTATAAACTCATATGATTTTTTTTAAACAAAAACCTGTTAGGTAATATGCACGTTCTCTCTTATTATGAAAATAAATGAATTATAAAAGTAATTGAATATGAAAAAATATTACATTTATAAAAATCATATATGAGTATTTATTCAAATAAATAAAATACTTGTAGTATAGTAGACAAGATTTGTTTTTTTTTAGCTTCCGTGGTTTCTTTAATTAACTATTCTTAGTAAATATTTCACGTTTCCCAGTAGACATTAGTTATCGTCTCGGTGCCACTCAATTATAATGTTCAGCTTTTGTATATTTTGCATAATCCTTTTGTAACTAAATATACTGTTGTATAAAAAAACAATAACACTTTAAATGTGATCCAAAATTTCTTTTATACTTGTATGTAATATCATTTTAGTTGTTCAACTCATTAGTTAATTTGATTTTTTTTGTCATTGCTCAGTAATTACACTGTGGGAATGCGCATACTGCTTTTGTTAAAGTTGGATAATGGTTGATACTTAATCCTTTATAAAGATTCAAAAATTCTCTACACTCCACGATAATATTGAGTTTAGAAATAATAATTCCATATTTTAACAACTATCTATAATTACAACATAACAGAATGTGTATTTTCTGGTAATAATAGTAATATAAAAAAAATATGTAACTTAAATTAAAAAAAATGGTCAGTATTAATTATATTACATAGTGTAATAACAGTTCAGTTCACCTATAAAATATAAATAAGCAATCATTATCATCCTTACGCGGAAATATCATAGTAAGCGATGGTAACTCCCATTAAATATATGATATCCTGCGCATCATTTTTTTCTCCTATTGTTTTTTTACATATGTATTGTAAACTAAATGACTCAAGTTACTTTTACTTATGACAAATTACAGAAATATATTTCTATTTCATATTATAAGGAAATCTGTTAGAAATGTATCAAATCTATAGAACTATCAAAGACTACGTAATTTAGCAGAGTTGGCAGTTCTGGCAGTTTTTTTGGACTTATTTCTGTAATATATCGATATACACTATTTATACAGTAAATAGTGAAGTAAATATTTTAATTTAATTATAAACACTTTGCATTGATTATCGATATCGATAAAAAAACGATTTACTATCAATAAACGGGGGGGCTGAATCTATTAAATATGTATATACATACAAATTAAACACGTGATGGGTATTTATAAAGTAGGCACTGTCAAAGGTATTATGATACATTTATGATCAGTTATTGTGCAAGGATGCTAATCAGCGATGCAAATCATCGTGACGGTGCAGGTTCGGGGATGGCACCGTTCAGCAGACTTGCGTCATTTACGCTGGAGCCACGAGGCTCTTGAACGGTGACGTGAAATACGTACATACTCGTATGTCCGTTATCGATTTCTATGTAATAATTTGTATATACATTCATTGGGGCTCTACATTTTTGAATGAGGTGACAGTTGATGTTTATTGTAGGTACTTCAGTATATACATATGAACAGGAAAAGGAAATGAAAGGGAAAGAGTAATAATATAAGTCGCGTTAAGTTCCGTCACTCACACAATTCTCATTAAGACACGTTTCCCACTATCCGCCGAATTCTGAACGCATTGCTTGTTGAGTGGCGGAACTCTACGCCTAGCTTTCCTTCGCATTAATAAATATAAATAAATTCAATAGTGCTAAATTATTTATAGTACTAAAATACACTTAAGTTATTTATAGGTCGTTGTGTCACCGCTATTTACATTTTTCTATCAGAATATTTCCATATATAGTTAAACAAACTGAAGCTATCTTCGGCTTAGTAACTGGACTAGCCCTCACGGTCAATATTCACGTCATATACATAGACTCACTCAGTTCTAAGTACCAACGTGCTATAAACGACATATTATTACATTTAAAAAGGATATTTTTCTCGAAAGTCACTCTGAAAATAGATTATTTGTAAGTTTAAATAGGTAACGGTAGTGTGTCAGAGTAGAGTTATGGTGTGTTTGGAAATACCTGTTACGGAAACGTCAATGTTTTCTAAGGAACGTTGATATCTGAGGAGAGGATCGTGACGTTAATTTAGTATTTTTATGTAGTGTTGTTATCATTTCCCGTTTCTAATTATTTATTTTATTAGCTAGTACTAACCTACCTATGTATATTATATTAGTACCTATGTATATTACAATTTTTTGTATACTTAGGAATGTAATAAATTGTCTCGCCTAAAATATAATAATAATAATAATAATAATAGTATTCTCTACTACTCTAGTATTGTATAAATAAATTAAACACTAACAAATTTTGTTTTCCCTTTATTTACGTAATACACAGGGATCGTGATATCTTATCAACTGGGGGCTTGCGTTGACGCGTGCGCATGGATAAGGTATATTTTTAGTTCTATCAACAACAAATTTACGGGGTTTTCAGTTGTTTTTGAAATCTGAAACAGGATATAGAACTTGTAAAATTTTCTAGTTTTATCTCACTATAATATTTCATAACATTATATTTTATAACTATATTTTGCAGGCATTATAAAATATTTGCACAATATAGACAAGAATTTGATGAACTTTTATTTTCGCGACGCCCAGCTGTCTGAAGTATCTTAGGTCACCTAGTGTGTGTAAGCTTATCGTATTATCAACAGGAAACTCCCTGCTGATGCGACACAGGTGTTCGGAATTCGTCATTCATAGAACTGTGATATGACGTAATGGACCATCCGCTATAACACCGAAATTATCACTTATTGCAATTTAAGTTCATGCACTCACATATCTCTGTTAGAGTAATATTGTATGGTGTAATAAAATATATATGAAGTATATGAAATATTTAAAAGGTTGGTAAATATGAGTTATTTAGTTATGTTTTTTAATATAACTTAACATAACATTTCATACGCTAACATTGCCCAGGTTTGACCTTGTAAATATCTGTACGTAAGATACATTTTGTTATATATTATTATCTCGAAATGAAGTTTGGAAATACACGGCAATAGAAAATAATTTAAGTTATTACAAATACATGTGATCCCATACAAAAAAACTTTGATAAAAGTAAGTAGTGAGTTGGTACCAGACCTCTCAACTTTCTTTTTTTTTCAGCTTCACGCACATAGCCGATTAGGCAGAGGGAACCTGGGAACCTGGTGTTATGACACTTCGTTCCCATTAAGACACTTCTATTCTGCACTTTCATCCAAATTCTGGAGGCATTGCGTGTTGAGTGGCGGTACCCAATGCCGCGTTTTGCCTTCGTAGAAAGCAAGGAAATAAAATTGTTATATAAATTTTATTATATTTCATTTCCTCGAGTAGGAATAGTACCGACAAACTATCGCATTTGCAGTCGCCAGCCTCTGTGCCCCTGCGGCATAGCTGGCCTCGACATTGTTTTACAATATCTTATTTAGAGATAACGCAAAACGTGTAGTACCCATGAATGAGTAACGCAAGATGCATATTGCATATATATATAAAAATTGTCATATATCAATTGATCATCTTCACTACTATCATTATTTTTCCGCTTATTTTCATATTCTAATATTTCTTACTTGTTATTTTAATATTTAAATGTCTATCAAATTAGTATTACTAAAATATAGGAATATTATGACAGGCTAGATCCGCAAGGATTTTACGCTTACACACAATTACTTATAATTTAATGAGCGCGTACAACTTAAAATATAATTCAATAATCAATTTATCCGGGAGCTAATTACTGCGTATAACATAAGGTAAACATAGCTGATCGACTCTACTTGTTGGTTCTCAGTAATTTATGCATACTATACGCATTAATTAATGCCTAATATGTATTTATCTTACTAGCGGTAAACTACTGGTGTTCAATTAACTTGTTCAAAAGTACTTCGCAATAGAAAATTTTAGCTATTTACTCATAGTCTGTCTGATGTGTGTAAATAAAAAGTATTTACGTCATGGAGATATATCACAGTTAACGTAGAGTGCTCGATTGTGAATAATATTATTTTATAAATTATTACGATAAACGTATAATTTTAATGACATTTTTTATGAATGGAAAAATTATCAGTTATTTACTTTTAGAGCAGATCTGATTTTGAAGTGGCTTCTTTCTTTTTGGGAATAAATGTTGTTTTTTTTATTTTTGATCCTGAAGCATACATTTACAAAATTTTAAAAGTCAGAGAAAGTAAATGAAAATTCCATAGTTATATTATATCCGCCTGAGTCAATTGAAATATTAATGACTAACTTTGCTATGTATGAGTCAGGATGAAACTGAAAATAAATAACTGGAATATTTAGTATTTGAAAGTTGACCTTCACCTTTCATATGATATATATTTCTCTAAAAAACTTTTATTTTATAATAATGACGTTATAAATTCTTAAGTATTAAAAGTAGAGCTTTAATTGGCTACCTACGTATATAAACTACTACAAGCGGGACAGTTTTAAAGCGAAATATGTTATATCCGGAAGCAAGAATGGATAATTCCTACGCACGTTACACCGAGATCCGCGTAAAAATTTCACTTTGCGAAAATCCCAACCCTGGAGGACACGGACGCAGTATGGGTATCGGGGCCCAGTCCACAGGTGCCTGGGTGGGCTGGGTCCCGCCTCCTCGGCCGCCGCCCACCACTGGCGCCGCGGCTATTCGTTGGGTCGCGCCCCACTGCCGCCGCCACGTGCTCGGTGTGCACTAGGCTTTATCTTACGCGCCGTCACACCAATTCATTTAGTCGCTCACCCGACACGACGCGTGCGACATCAGTTTTGGGGATGCCAATTGCGATCGACTGTTATGGATTACTTTAAGATCCCATATTTCGCGATGTATAGACAGACCGGTACTGTGATAGTCAGGCACAGGGTGGAGGTGCCGGAGTCCTGCTGCAACCCTGGCACGAGTCCAGGGAACAAGCGTCCCAGGGCCGTGTGCAGGACGTCAGGCTGTGAAGGATATTCTAGGACTAGATCAAATAGCCAATACAGTGACTGTGATAGTGATATAGTGGACAGATGTCAACCTTACAGAGCGAGTGCGGCGAGAAGCAGTAAGCAAAACTTTTTAATTTACTTCTATTAATTAACGTTGACGTTAATTAGAGCTTGTACATATTATCTTAATATATTGATATTTCAATAAAATAAAGTCTCAGGCATATCGTAATTTTATAATACAGTATTATCAATTTGTCGCACTTATTTTTTTTGTGTAAATTTTAATCACACCATATTTAAAGTACATATATCTATCTATAAATATACCAATTACCTGTTGGACATATCTCTACAAATGTACCAACTTTTTGTTTTAAAGCGACAATTATATCCGGTACTATGATTACCGTATAATATATTCCGGTAAGTGGTTTTAATATCGTAATCTCACTTTAAAATACACTTAGAAATATTAAATTAAAAATTAAATCAGGTGAGGCAGAGGGAACACAGTGTTAAGACACTCCGTTTCCCACTTGCTGCGGAATTATTAGAAATATTAACTTAAGGAAATATTAAAATCACTACTGGCTCTAACAGTATGTTCATTATACGCGTAAGCTGTAATTAAATAAGTGTACTGTTACCGGATTGACATTTCTGACTAAATGTTTCTATCCTTTAGTGTCGTACAGTTATGTCTACGGCTCGGAGGGGACAGTTTCGTAATTAATACTATCGCTCTCGCCGCTCTATATAGGGCCATACTACGATTTTTGTTGAGCTATAAAAATACGCGGGCACGTAAGTTTAGAGCGTATCTAGAGCTACTAAAATATTCGAACCAATCAATATTATTATAACATGCAATTAAATAAATTTGAATAATTTATACAACTGTGTAATTTTACAATGTTTATTTGATAAAATCAATAATTTTATCAATTAAGCCTTGGAATAAGAAAACGCATTTTTTTTTGTAATATTAAAAAATAGATTCAAATTGTTACTTTTAATATATTTTTATTAGGTTTGTCATTGTAGAAAATCATATATAGATATAATTGAACCACATATGTAAACAAATACATTTTTTGCTATTGTATCTTTTATATCATTACACAAACTTTAATTTTATATTGAACAAATAATATACATAGTCTAAAAAGTGGTAGTCTCTGTAGTTAAAAAAACCAGTTTCTATAACATAAAGTGACAGTACGGGTTAGCGGTATAGCGGTAAATTGAGGATAATTTGTAAATATAGAGTATTGTACTTAATATAATTATTTTGACCGCAATATTAATCATATTATTGAAAAAAAAATAATTATACAAAAGCAATACTCATGTCCACATAAATAGGGAAAAAAAAACTTTTTATTTTCTAAAACATTGTTTGAATAAACTCCCGGAAGTTCCGTAGATATATTTCGCAACAAAACTAAATGCAGAATTTAGTAATTTTGCAATTTACTTGTTGGTTCAAATAAGGTAGCGTGATCATTCCTTCTAAAAAACCCATTCTACGTCCGCTATTAATGAAAAAAATAAACCTTACTTAGTTTTGTCCCGCGATTGCGGAATATCATAGGTTTTTAGATCGACTTATAGATGCAACAAAAAACGGAAGACTCATTTACAGTTATATAAAAATGTAGTGGGTACTTTTTTTATATATTATTTGTATTTAATTTGGGTATTTAAATGACTAACGATACATATCAAATAATTGCATTGTTATAAGCCATAAACCTAGATCAATCTGTAGTAAAAAAAATATATAAGTTTAATTTTTCATTTTATATAATTAGCATATATTTTTTTCCTTACAAAATGTTAAAACACATCCCTCGGAGCGATACACAATTTATGTATCTTCCGTTTAAAAAGTTATCAGTAAAATTATGTAATATCAGTGGTTATCTCATTATATTTAATTCGAAGAAAATTTGCGCTTGTTTCGTTAATTTCGCGGCGTCGATCGCTGATGTTCCACATAATACCATTTAGAGTGATTTTCAGTAAATGAAGTATGTATCACCTTGTACCGTAACTTTAAGTTACCGTAACTTTTAAGCGCCGCCAAAAGCTCAGGGCTGTAATTGCACTCATTATGCGCACTCAAATTTTACGATCTCGCCAACTGCCAAACTCCTAATTTGATCAACTAAGATGATTGAACATTTTGCGTCACCTGCTTCAGTTCTCTAATTGTTTAGTTTCTTGTGTATACGTATATAGGTAAGTATTATATATATGGCTAGCATTGAATCAACACGGCGACTCTCCTTCGCAAAAGATAATTTGACGAGCACCATTCCGCGTGATGCCGCTTAGGCTTCGCCCGCACGTTATTTTGACGCGTTTATGTTCAGAATTTACATAATGATAGCGGTGGCGCCGGCCGCGTCCGAGCCGAACGGTGTACACTTTTCTCGGTTTTCGAGCCGAAATTCTAGTTAGCGAGCGTGCGATTTCTTTTTAAAAAGGTTAACAAGGTGCTCTCGTTTGGGTCGTTTTTCGTGCCGCGCTGCCTCCTTTTGTGTAGAGCGAGCTGTTAAAAAATAAACGAATTCTTTGTTTCTCGGGTAGTCGGTCCGACCTCCGACGCGGTCCCTACTTTTTTATGCCCCCTTATAACCTGTGTATTACCTACGTGTAGGTATCTACGGTTTTTATGGTCGCTCGGTCAGCTCTTCAATGGGCTAAGGAATTCGATCGAGTCTCTTCTTTGTCCGTTTATAGTTTTTTTTTATAGTTCGTAATTACAGATCCCTAAATGAGGCACTATTGAAAGTTCGTAATTTATTGATAATATGGAACTATTTTTATTCTAATTACAGTCTCAAATTTCGTTTTATACAGCCATCGACTGTTTAACGTCGTAAAGTTTTCTAATCAGCTCTAAAGTGAACTGAAATCGAATTAATTAGAAGACGAAAGTTTTAGGTTTTGTAAAATAAATGATGTTAGTTCATACTCATACAAAACGGTGACTCTATATCTTTTTACGAGCTGACCTGTTTTTTTTTTGGTTGAACTTTTGACGGCGGTCTCGCGGTTGCTTGCTTTTGACCGGCGCACTAATAAAATGTTATGATCGTGTGTTTAACGCGTGTTCTGTGTCGGGCCTTCCTTTTGACATGATCGTTATTACCCGACTCCGCCTTCGCGGTCGCCTTTTGTGTTCGGACTGTAACAACGTTGTTATAATGTCAATTAGATGCCAATTTACCTATAACTAACTACACCTGAACTATTTAGTTCGTGACGTAGGTATATACGTGTATATTATACATCTCTATCGATGTTTATATACGCGAATGGACTTACGTTTGTGAGTGTGATGGCAACTCTTGCCGTCTTCTTCTTCTTCTTCGGTTCTGTAAAAGAGGCGTGATAATGGGGGTCCGTTCACAGGGCTTAGTTAAATAATGAGCGGCGAAGCACCCTATAACTATAATTTTCTTTTATTTGATGCCGCTGCGCCCTCGGGCTAAATAACAAATCGCCACAAAACTGGCTAACGAGATGCAAAAGTAAAAAAAGAAATAAACATACACTAACGACACTAACCAAGTTTTGCATGACCGAACGTATATTATATACTTACTTACAGTGAGAATACGAAATATTTTTATTGTAAATATTTGTATAGAAATCTTAATTCATTATTTAATATTTATGTGCATAACACTGATATTATGCATACGCGAAAAGGCCGTAACATTTTAATAACGATAGTACGAAATAGTGTAAAGATTTGTAACGTTAGTCATCCAAGACACAACACTAGTGATTCAGGCATTGAGTCAAAACAGTAAGAGTAAATAGGAGGTCGTCAATGAGTAACGACGAAATGCGAGCTGGGAATTTAATTGATTTACTTTTTATTAAAGTTCAAAATTTACGAAACTATAAAGAAATATATATATAATTATATGTTTGTTTATTGTATAATTCTGATTGATATTAAGAATGAAAACAATCATAAAGCATTTAATATATCATCTCTACTAAGAATAGTTTTATTGATATCGGAAGGAATTTCCGGTCAGTTGGCAGCCACCGTTAATTTGTGCCGCATTAGTGATTCACACAAGTTCACCGGACAATTAGCAAAGGCTGTCCACCTCTGGGCCGCGATGTATTTATTCATCGGATGTTCATCGATTACCATAATCGACAGCATCGTGTGCGCCGCATACGGAACAACACTATCTTTTCATTGATAAGATGCACCACTAAATTATTAATATAATATGTATATCAATATTTTACAATTTTCTGATTAGTTAAATTGAAATATTTAATGATTTAATATAGGTATGCTTTTTATAATATGTTTGGTAAAATATATTTTATTACAATCTGTATTGTTATAAAATTAAAAAGCGCTTTTTTCGTGGCAGAGTACAGAAATATCGTAATACTGTTTTACCTTCGAGAGCTATATTTATTTACATCCGAATAGATAAAGGATAAAAATAATAATTGAAGTTCTAGATTCTCATACCGCCATTGTTTACAGGATACGTCAACGTCTGCGCAGCAGTGTGCTTGGTACTACTGGTCGGTGGTCTCTCGCCTCAGTCCAACGCCGCGCCACATAAACGAACCATGGAGAGACAGCGCCGCGAAGCTCAGAAATATGATATCTGGGATAACCCATGTGATTATGACTCAAATGTACGTATATAATCTACATGCACATTATTATTCTTATACTATATATTTTATTAAATTAAATAAATTTCATAAAAAAATGATTAACCTATCAAATGAATGACAAAGTATATAGAAGATTTAAGAACATATAAATATTTTATTGCTACTACAGTTGGATGTTATTATTGACATATTAACAGATGTTATAACGAATTATAATTATTTCCAGTCAAAACCAGCCCAATATTCAGCTAAGCTCGCAAAGGATGTTGCGTCGCAAGCGAGAAACGCCTTCGAGTCAACGGCAAAATACAAGGACAAATTCGTAAGTGTCATTTAATATATAAAATGATTGTATTTCGCTTTCATTGATGGACTCGACCCGGGAGCAGGGACGAGACAATCGCAACGTAGTATTCGCGTTCGCATCGTTATGCCCGCCGCGTCGCTCTAAATGAACGGACGCGCGTTACGGCCGGCCAATACCAATAAAACATTGGACAGCTAAGGACACCGGTGCATACCTCTAGGGCTTAATCTGATTTTATCATTTTATGAATGAAAGTATTCGTCTTATGTTGTAGGTAATTTATATGGAAAGCTAATTTGGTTTCAAAGATATAGTAAAAAGAAAACTTTAGATTTGATAATGAAAAATTTCTCTCAAAATTTCATCCATTAAAGATTCTTCGCGTGCACGTTCTTAACGTCATTTTCTCACCGCGTCGGATGGCGTGGAAGAGATTGCATCGGTGCGGGCGCCGCCGGTTTCGCCTCTGTACGTCCGGCCGCGGTCGCTTCCTCCCTTTTAATTATAATTTCGCACTGTTTTCGTATACATATATTATATAACAATTATTACATTTTTAAATGAAATAGTAGAAGTGTTAAACATATTCCTAAAAGCACTAAAATACCAATATGCTTGGTACCGAGAAAATGAATATACTACTTTGCATTCAGAAACAAAACAAAACCGGTTTCTAGAAATATAAGACAATCTGTCATTCTACTTCTAAGATTATAATATTTCCGAATCGGAAGTAAGGTGGCCCGATCAACGAGCAATAATGTGATGTCGATGTCGCGCCTCGAATCATTTATGGGTGACCTTCTACTATCGTAATTAATTGTGACATCGAACGAAACGGTGAGTGAATACATTTCGATTTCAATTGAAAACTATAGGAAGCGTCGAGTGGGAAGCGTTCAATGGATATGGAACAATGCATCAGTAACGAGTGTAGTCGCGGCGCAGTGACGTGCCGGTCGTAACGACGGCGACGTCCTGTCCGCCCGCCGCTGCCTCCGCGTCGTAAAATGACATTATCGACGCACAGCGCACAGTAGCCGGAACGGAGTACAGGACGGTGCGCGTACGCATCGAATACTGATTGCGCATTAGTATTGCGCGACACACCTGCTCGATCATTTTTTTTTGTCTCTCCCCTTAATGTCGGTCATTCGTTAGTAATGTATCATATTTATTGCGGTTCAAACAAAGCTTGCGCACGTTGAACCGCCATTGTAAATGCGCCAAGGACGTTTACACGCTCTTTGTTTCTATTCTTAATATATAGCATTCGCAGCAGAGATCAAAATTGTTCTTATGAGATTCGACATATCCGTTTTATTTAGATTTGAACGGAACAAAAAAGCACAAGCGTTAAACACGTAGGTAGCAGAAGAACAAACCGTGTGACATATAAGACGCTATATCCAAATTGGCCGCGCTATCATATCTGTCGTCAGCCCATTCCTTACAAATAACTGGTCGCGCTGTACCGAGAAGGCAATAACAAATTCAACGAACCCTACCGGTACTGTGTGACTCGCCACCGCCACCGGCCACCGTGTGAATGTGCCAAGACACCGGTGTTTGTGGGCCGTGCCGGTGTCGAATTATCGCATCATATTTTGACTCAGAAATTATAAAGATATCCATCAACGTACGACCGCATTCTTTTCGTTTATAAAATGCAATATGTAACTTGATAACTCGATCTGTCGAGTCTCGAGTCCCGAGCGTGTCGATCTCTGTGACTCCAATGTTATATAAACATTGAATTATACATGACCATTACATGTAATATGTACATACTTAGTGCGATAGCGTTGTTCACACGGGCGACAGGCTGTCTGCGGCGCTGATGCGTGTGCGCGTGTGTGCACTGTGTGTGTACATACGTGTGCTATGTGCGCGCGTGTGTGGGTGCATGTTTATTTGATAAGCTTCCGATGCTTCTATCTAGGTGTCCGGATGCTCTATCGTCGAACTTCTCGCTAGTGCCCACCCGCAATATTTCAATATGTCTGCAACTTTGCACGTAGGATCTAAAATATTTTGTTTAAATTTTAATTATTTGAATTCTATTTGAATTTCACTCAATTATTTTAGTATTTTAAACATACATTACATTTTTCTCTGTCATGGAAATGACAGTTTTATTTCAATTGGACTATTATAATAAAATTAATCTTACACAATAACGGTATCGGTTTTTTTTAGTTTCAAATATAGTATTTATTTTTCTGTATTTGTATGAAAAATTAAGCTACTTTTAAGCTTTTTAAAATATTTTTTAAAGTCTACAAATCTCAATTATGTACAAAATTTTAAAATTAATTAATTAGACGTAAAGCTATTACGTTATATTAGTATCTACTGATACTTTGTAAGTTTAGATTCGGATTCGGAATGGGAGACCGGACGAACACCTGCATTTTGTTATTACGAACGAATAAACACACAATGATAACTCAGAGAAATTATATTTGTTGTTATCCTAAGTATAAATATTAATATTAAAACTTGAAAAAGAATTGGACAATATTCGTTAATTTCATCAGATTTGGCAATATTGAAAATTCAATTGTACCTATCCATACAATATAATAATAACGAAATGTCTTCTAGATAAGATAGTTGTATAATAAAAAAATATTGGAAATTTATCGGAATTTGTAAATTTAATTAGCTGTATTGTGTTGGGCCACAATAATTCAAGCAAATTGGCCTTAGGGACGACCAATATCTAACGAGTATATTGCATCTGCCGATTGATTATTATTTGCAATTTTAAACCTTATTACTAAAATTTTAAGTTTTGATTTCACTTATTCACAACTAGTCACGTATGTTCTGGACATAGTGTCAAATTTTAATGTTGAAACGGTTTGGTTACGTGACATGTCGATAGTAGCGGCGGGCGAAACTTGAGTTACGGTCTCATCTTTCACACGACCTTGGGTGACCCATAAAATTGCTAGTTGATCGTATGTTATTCTATAAACAATGTTCACTATAGAAAACTTGACGAAATGTAAAGAATATAGAAAAAAAAAACTTACCTGAAATGTGAACGGCTTAGGACAACAAGCTGTACTTTCGCCAGCTACCGATATGATTACTGCGTGAATCTACACCACGTCTTCATTTATAACAGCTTCAATATAGGAAACAACGACACATCTCATCTTCCGGTCAATCGTCGTATTCCATGAAAGTCAATCAACGCTACGTACTAACTAGTTACTCTATTTTTATCGTTCAGAGAAATCAACGGGACCCGTACCGTGACAAAGCTGATTCATACTTCATGCAGAGACTATGCTTTTGAGTATCTGTGGATAAATTAATTTAAGAAAATTTAAATTAGCATTATTAGCTCTTCAAATTAAATTATATTGGCCACGAACAAAGAACCATTAGTGGTCGAATTTGGCACATAAATGATAGTTGTTTTTGCTCCTCATAATGCCATAACATTCTTAATAATTAGTACAACGCTTGGTTAAAATCACTCCACTTAATGAATACTAATATATATGACATAGGCAAAGAAAAAGTATTAAAACACCGTGCTCTCCATTTTTCATCTTTTTGAAGATTACTTAAAAATGCTCAAATTTATAATCGATGTTAAATTTTTAAATTATTTAAAATTTCTTCTACTTTTGTTACAGGCGTCTATGTTACATAGTTTTGATACTTTTGAGGAGTTATTGAAGATCTGGAGCGGCAACGACTGGCTCAGAAACTTCACCTGGTTCCCTGAAGAAGGCTTACCTAAAGAAAAAGTTCTTTACCAGAAAATGCCCGATGAATATATGGAGAAGTTAATGGTGAGCTATATTTACATATCACAACCTTAATTAAACAAATTGACTTTGCGATTTGTCTACCAAACTCAGTCTACAATAGAATGCCTTTTTGCTGCCATCCATTTTATAAGGTATAAAAGGAAAGCAATGTTGTTATCTGAAGCTCTTGTCTCGTTAAGATAATGACGGTTACTTAACTTAGTCGATCTGATTGTTTTATAATCGAAGGGCGGCGAATTCGCTGATGCCAAAAACGTGCATCCGTATGAGTTTTTCAATCGATTTCAAAGAATCGACATCGTCGGTGGCACTCATTGTTGTCAGCCGACTGTCGTTTACGTGAGAACACAATGGTTTCGCAATTTGGACTGTTTAATCTCACGTGTCATTATCGATTTTAGGCTGAGAGATTTATATGATAAAACACCCTAAATATTTTTAAATTACCTGTAAGTTTTCAGTACAATTGATAATAAATTAATTTAATTATTAATACAAACTCATTGATCAACTAAATATAATATCATGTATCTAAATTTAAATGATAATTTCAAAAATGAAAATTATATTCACAACAATCGCTAATTTAAACACTTCTTTGTAACGTATTAATCCTTTAAGTATCTCTATTATAATGTCCAAAGACCCTGAGATTCAATAAAGCTGACATTAGATCTCGAGTCGTCCGTCTGGCTGTCGTTTATAATAAAAGTTTATTAAAATAATATATTTATTAAGCAATATGTTATAAATATGTTCCTTTTTTGTTAACAGAGTAGGACGGATGAAATATTACCCGCCATGTACAAGGGATTGCAAGTGGTGGTCGCGGGCCTGTACGTGGTGTCCCAGGAGGCGCTGAACGATGATATCAACTCTGATGCTATCATCAAATGCAATATCACCAAAAGTATGCACAACGTCCGAGCTGTCCTTTGTATGTTCAATGTAAGTATAGTAAGCATAACTGATGCTTGTAAATATAAAATTTTGATATAGAAAATATAATCGTATTATTAATTTAAAAGCAAACAATTTAATTTGATTATTACTTCTTCTTATTCCTGGCATTAATCCCGGCGATTGCCAGGGTCTGCTTTACTTTGTTTAATTTGATTATTACTTATGAAATATTTATTTTTTATAATTTAAAATTAAATAAGTGAAATAAAATTATTCTAAATATATTTTCGTCTTTTGACAGACGGTGATGAGATCACGCAAATTGGAAGTGAAGCCGCTACCCGAATCGGACATCCCCGACATCAAGAACGTGGACAAGCTCTCTTTCGCTTTGGTCGTATACAGAGACACGCTCAACTATTTGGAATATCTCGCCCAGTTTTTCCAGAAAATGTACGATGTGAATCCAAGCAAATAAACAAACGACAACGGTTGAGTTAACTAATTTAATTAATTGCGGTCAACAGAAACCCGATTTCTTGGGCTATCTACTTAATTATTGGTGCTTTTATTTAAGTTATGACAACGTCGAGAGACCGAATATTGTTCAACGAATGACATTGTGTCAGTGATACGATATTTAATTTTATTTGTAAAAGTTGTTTTTTGTGATGCTTCTCTCGTTGTGTCGGTCTCGTTTCTCTGCCTCCATTTTCGGCCCAAAAGGAATCTCGTAATTCAATTGCACTTTTGGCTGTTTACTCTAGAAAAATGTATTTGCCATTACATTGCCATTTCGGTCTAGAACGAATTAGTTCCTTTTATAATCATTATATATGTATTTTTTTGTAAATAACAACGAATTTAATATATGTAATTATATTTAACAGGCAGACATTCGAAATTTTCTGATATTCCTAGTCAAGGTGTTAACTTATTTATTTTTCGATAAATCATCTATTTAGTAACAATTGTCTTTGATATTATTAGATGATTAGAATTAATAGTAATTCATTCCTTTGTTGATCATATTTAAGTTAAAGATATTCTTCTAGTACTATTTTGTTAGTAAATTATTAATGGCGGATCCAAAAAGGGTGAAAGGTATGAATTTTTTGAATTTGAAAGAGTTCGCTGTTTTAAATATATTTATATTTAGCGCTAGACTTAACAATACTCACTTAGTATTATTTTTGATAATAAAAAACCACTTTCCTTGTTATTTTCGACTCGTTAAATCACTTACGTCTATTTATTAGGGTCTTCCTTCCCCTCAAACGGTGTATTGCTAACCCCTCCCACCAATTCAACAGGTTTATGACCCCTCCCTTATTTAAATGATTGGATCCGCCCCTGTAAATTATTTAGTTAATGTGTCGATGGCTGGTTCATTTTTGACAACTTAAACGTGGCGGTCGAGGCCGCCGCTGCTATAATTGTATATTATTTCCTATTTTCATAACTTTCTTTGTTAACTATTTATATAATTGTTGCAGAGATTCAATGAAATGTGACTAGCTTTAATGGAGCTATTAAATATATTGTTGTAAAGTACAGAGCCAGTGTATTTATGTCTTAATCATTATTTGTATAGTTCAAATAGTATTTATAACTGTACAAACATAAATGCTATGTTTGTGATATTAAATTATTATTACATTTAGAATTTTTTTATTTTATTTATTTTTTTCCTCTATTGTCATTAACTTTTTTTAAATAAAATTCTTTTATTTTTAATTATTATTTAAATAGTATAAAAAATTAAGTTTCTACCTACCTACTTAAATTCCGATAGATTCCGAATAGTGCGGGTTCGAATCCTGTTTAAATCTTATACAAATGTATATACTTAATTATTCATGATTTTGTAGCTCTAAAAAAATAATAATGACATATATCTATAATTTGCACACGACATATCATTATGTATACTGTGTAGTAGGCCTACTGTAGATACCTACCTGTATAAATTTAATTTAAATAATTCCTCGTGAGGATTGATAATTACGGGCAACAAATACCTAATTAGAGTGATAGCGTCATTTCAGTACCTAGTGTGTTATAAAATACATATTGTTTACGAAAAAAAATGTTACTTACAATCCTTCTACTTTTTAGAATATAAGTAAATCTTTAAAAAATGAAAAATAAAAAAAAACAACAATTAAACGAATTAGACATAATAGACTTGTACAAACAGGTACTTCCCCAAACCTTTCCCATGAGTTGAGACTGGAAACAATTTTATGTCTTTACACAACCCATTTACGAGACACATATTTGCATTGGTGAGTGTCGCCTGACAAATTAGAGCTCACGCTGAAAAAACTATAACACTGTATGAATAGCTTCATATTAAATAGGGTTCCGTACTTACTTATTGTGTCATTAAAACTATTATTAAATAATAAGCTTGACACCGTCGCGTCCCAGGGGGGTTTGACTGTAACGCGACGGCTGTGGGTTTGATACCTACTCGAGGCAACGAATCATTATTTATTAAAATTACCATTTCTTCGCTCTGGCACCAAGGCAAAAGCCCGTTGAGTTCTGCCACTCAATACGCAATGCTTTCCGAAGCATTAGCACTCAGTCTATAGTGGGGAACAGAGTGTCTTCACACTAAATTTTCTGAAGCTGAATAACATGTATGAAATTTGGCTAGTCATGTCTAAAATACATTTTTATATACATTTCATCACCAAATGTCTTTATTATAATTGTTGGTTAACAAGATTAGTAGCTACGACATTCCTTCTGAAGCGGCTACTAAAAGGACCGATCAAAAGTAAACCGACTTATTTATTTTATAAGTTAGTAGCTGCTAGCTGTCGCCGGGAGTCCTGAACGTGTTATATTTACATAAAGATTAAACATATAAATACAAAAATCTAACTTGACCTCCTGCATTGCTATTTGGTTTAAATTATGAATGATTGATATAAATTATATTATAATATTGAAAATTGTTTTCTTGTTAATTTTAGCAATGAATCTTCGAGTAATACTTAACTGTATATCACAGAATGAAAATAACAAGTTTTATTAGGATTATTTTACTTTCTTAATTATTTACGTAGATATAGTCCGAACCAAAATTTAATGAAGCTTATACAGTTATTTGATTTCTTTTTACGTTATAGTACCCACAAACTACTAGTTTCACAATAATATGTATCTATAATATATCTAAGGCTTTCAACATATACTTATAATATAATACGAACTTAAATTTTATTACTGCATTCCCTTCTCATCTCACCTCTCTTTAAGCTTAAAGCACAAAATATTTTTACATTCGTTTAACGATCGGACGGTCCACAACGACGTTTAGGGCACCGTACGCGCGTGCTTTTATCTCGCTCACGTTCCCTTGTTTTATTTATTAGAAAGATATATTATTTACCGCGGAGCACACACACGATGTGTCACGAATCTGGGACGAAAAAACAAGCTATGGTAATGCGCAAGCCCAACACGCCGCTCTTTACAGTTTTTTTTAATCAGTTATTCGATTTCTTATATTAACGTTCTACGTATCGGTAGATTAAGAACTAATGTAATGTTTTTAGGGTTCCTCAGAAACGAAAAATTATAGGACCTCGTGGTTACTCCGTCAGTCATGTTATAAAATATATAAATATAATAGGCGTGGAGCTAGCAATCTACAATTAGGCCGAGGGCATACAATTATGAAATTTGGCGCCGAAGTGAGAACTTATAAATAAAGAAAAAATCCCGAAAAGTAGAAGTACTTATAAGTAACTCTTATAAATTTCTACTTTTCTTAATTACATTTCATAGCAAATTAGTACAGCCTGCAAACTTAAATTTGCCTTTTTTTATAAATTGTACTTTCCGTTGACCCGCAATCCTGAAGTTGCTACGGAACTCTC
The DNA here is from genome assembly GCA_013403645.1 of Heliconius nattereri. Classification (NCBI taxonomy): domain Eukaryota; kingdom Metazoa; phylum Arthropoda; class Insecta; order Lepidoptera; family Nymphalidae; genus Heliconius; species Heliconius nattereri. The sequence continues at coordinate 5,662,334 of JAAIXI010000244.1, read as the reverse complement.
ATTGGGCGAAACCGACTCGAACTTAGCTGATTTTTTTATTCATTATCAAGTTATTTTATTGATTTTATATCAATTTTGCATCGAGCAATTACAGCGTATACCACTCAGATGATACATACATAAATACATAATCATCATGTCCATAATACATAACCATCATGTTTGTTACATCGATCCATTAAATATATTTCAGGGTAGTCAAAAATAGAATCTGGTCATATATTCAATATAACATATACAACAATATACAACAATTTAAATCAATTGTTGTTAAAAATTGGTTCAGCTTAAATTAAAACTAAAAATAAAACACAACGTAATTTGAAGTCTATTAAAAAAAGATAGTCTATTTAAAAAAATATTAGTTATATTAAAACGTCATTGACGTCAGTAAATTGTGTTCAATTGTAGTACAAATAATAAGCTTCCGTCTCTATTTCGTGTCACTGCTCTCCATCTTTCAGTGTTTTATGCGAGTCATATTTATGTCTTTAACACTAGAAATGAAAGGCAATATATAAAATGTTTCCTACGTGAGTAATTCAATAAAATAACAAAAAAAAGTAAACAGTTTAGAGTATATTCCAAAGGAGCTAATTTTAAATTATAACCATTTAAGTTATATTAATTTTCAAAGCGTTATAAGACAAAAAGTGGTATTGGGTGAGGTTCTAAATGGGCCGGAAATAATTCTATGCCTATTTAATATTTAGTAGAAGTGTAAAAATACTAGTGTTGTTTTTTATTTCTCATATTGTTTGAAGCAGTAATACAAATAACAATACATTAATATTTGGTATATAATTTAACAAATATCGATATAATCTATATCCTCGAATACATAATAATTAATGGGTGAACTTATAAACAAATTGTTAAAGAAAAACTCCCACGACACTTACGCACTGTTTAAAAAGGGCAAATACGGTCGTGATTGAAATCATACTTGACCTGCGCAAAACCACACGTCCGCCGTGACCGAGCAGGCAAGCACACAAAAAGACCAACTACGGGCCTTGTTTGACATTACCTGTGTACTTAACGAGCTCGCTAAGCAAATACACGCATCGCCACAATAGCGAAGCGTGTGCAATAGTTATCATTTGTGCCCGCTTAATCTGTTTAATTGTTAAGTATTTATTTTTGTTTTTAGCACTATTTCGATAAGAATACAGTGTTAATGAACTCATTTGCAATATTTTTCTTATTTCTCTTCCTCAGCTTCATATTCCATTCAGCTGTATCCCGCATATAGCCGGGTCGGCAGAGGGAACCTAGTGAGACGAGAACCTATGAGTGAGTGAGCCAGATGAGGCATCACGTGTTGAGTTGCGGAAATTTGCGCATATATTAAAACTTCTTGTAACCCCCTGGACCGAAAATTATATTCATCCATACCTATATTATAAATTCGAAAGTAACTCTGTCTGTCTGTCTGTCTTTTACGCAATCAGGGCCAAACCGCTAATTTTATTGTGATAAAATACTCATATAGAGATACTTGAGGGTCTCGGGATGAACATAGGATACTTTTTTTTCTCATATTTGTACTATTTTCAATATATAGCAATATATTAAAATACTTATTAATTTGACATGCAATTTATTCCGCCATGTTAATAACAACCGTCGTTGCTAAGCAACGGTTTATTAATAAAAGATATATTAATAAACTTTGCAAGTTTATTGTTAGAAAACGTCACCCAAAATGAACTTGCTTAACGCATCCCTCTATTGAAAACTGAAAATAATTTAATAAATATTCGTATAGTTCGAGCGGGCGTAGCCGCGTTCGGGTCCACTAGTTTAAATATATATTTATTAACAAAAACACAAACTATATATTTTTCATGTCTTATATGTAAAAATCGTCATTGCATTTTTATAATCTTACATATCTTAGTACAAAACACTACCTAGAGCATTCTAATGATAAATTATAAAAATATATACCGACAAATTACATAGCTATCGCTAGACGAAGGCAACGTTTCATAATTCTCTTTTTAGTATAGATTACACACGGTATGCCCGTGTCGTACTGCGGTAACATCACTCAGTTGTCGCATTACAAGCGTTTATCATAGTTGAGTCTATCTCAGAAAACTAAATTAAGTGAGAGTCATCTAGTTTTACTTGGTAATTATTGCGTGTCGTGTTTTCTTATCTCACAATTAAACAAATACCGCTGGTGTCAGCGCCTCCACAGTTTTTGCTGATCCGATGGCATTCCCTTGCTGGACAAAGTACTCTGAGATTTATTATTCTTAGAAATTACAAGATGTATATTTTCTAAGTTAAGTTTTATGACTTAATTTATTCTATATATATATATATAATATTTGTAAGAAAGCTTATTAATTGGCGTCCATTTTACAGTAAATGTATGTCTAATTCATTCAAATAGCCAAATAGAGCGCCAGACAATTTAACTATGGCAATTATCTCAGACACTTGCAACGACCTTTCGTTATTTAGATTAATAAAACTTAAGAGGCATAGTTTTCTTAGAGACATAAGTCGTTCCGCAAAATGGCCGCTCTCAAATCTATGACAGGAAGTGTTCGCATGCCTTTAACCAGCGGTGGCCAAGTTCGCGAGTTTTTACAATATTTACGTCTAATACGTAAAAATTTACTATTATATTGACATAATTATTCTAATCATTTTGTATCATCTAAATCATAATGTTTACTTTTTTAATAATAAATGCATATCTGATTAAAAATAATATTCTAAGACAACGTAGATTTCCTTCATCCTAATAAGCTGTATTTTAGATTTTTTTTTTCAAAATCATCTCTGGATAAAAACACAAGGCGAAAATTTCCAGTGGAATATTTCTATCATAATGAGATAGAAATACTCCATTGGAAATTTACACTATCCATTACAAATGAAATTAAATAAGTTTGTATTAATGTCATGGAAAATAAGCAGCAGTTTCAGTATTTCCCCGTTGGTAACTCCTGATCGTGACGTAGCCGTTCCGGTTGAATGTTATCAACAATTACTGTAATTAAATACATTCAATTAAAACCTTATAAAGATTTATTTGAGAAAATCACTCTTACTATTTTATCGTTTAAGACTGAAGTAAATATAACAGAAATTAACATGTTTTTTTATTATTTGTTATATATTTTGTACATTTTTTAGTATATATCACATTATGAAGACTAAGCTACAAACGAGGATGACTGCATTCTAGAAAATGATAGTATAATGAGAAACATAATACAAAAAAATACGTTTTCATTTCCTTGCCGTAGATATACTAATTGTTAACATCCAAAATATTTATAATTTTTATTTATTGTTCTATATTTTTTTAATGTGATAGACAAGTTAATAATTTATAACTTTCCTCACTACTTTTTATAAATTAAGTTCGCAAAGAACAAAATGATACTGTCTTTTTACCTTCACGGATCTATTATACCATTTATAAATGTAAAAAAAGCGGTAAAGCTTCTGTAAATATCAAATGCAGTTTTTTTGCTTCTTTTTATCCAAAAGATATTCTAGAAAAAAAAGATAAGCAAACCAAAGGTTTGAAAGTTTACGGCACTTTCACTTTGATAGTTTGATGAAACTTATCAATTATTTAAATGATTAGTTTCATTTTTAAAATAAAAGTCGTAATATTTCACCTACATACTGGGTGTTCTCATTAATTTTATACAGAGCTTTAATATGAAAATCTACAGAAGTTTTATATTAAAGGTGCAGATTTTCATTGACCACGACCGTATATAAAAAAAGATATAAAGTTTGAGGAGTCTCCTTTAAAGTGGCCGATTTTCACATCCGACAATGAAAACACTTTTCTGACTACTACATATCTAAGAATAAATTATATTCATCGGTTATTCGGAGGAGGATTTTTCATAGATTATACAATTAAATACGCATTAAATAGAAAGAGTCGTATTTGGAAAATAGTATATATTTTGTTTAAACAAAATAAGCATTGAAGCAAAATTAGTTTAAGTGCACTCTTTAAAAGATATGCGTATTTAAGACAAATTTCAAAATGGTGCAACCTAATATCTCGTGTAAATATAAGATAATTGCTATTCAAGAAGGAGTCAATTTAAAGAAAATACCATTTGTTTAAAAATGTTCTTGAATTCCAGTATCAACACCGTACCGTAGCTCCTGTAGATGTAGATGGAATTCGTTAAATTTCTTCCAACGTCGTATGAAACTTTTTTGGCTGATAAAATTTGTGTAATATGATTTTTCTAGCTACATTAGGTATACTCGTATATCGGTAGGTATATATCTCGTATCTCAAAAACCCTTGGCAAAAAAAAACAAGACGATATAAGATATTTCCAAAGACTAAGTCATAATTTTTATCTTTAAAATAATAAAGATATAAAGTAATTTGCAAATATGCTAGAGATACCTTGCATATTTATTTTTAAATAAATTTGTCCCTTGTATCAAATATTAAATTATTTACATTGCAAGATATCTCTGGAAGATATCTATTTAAAAATCTTCGAAGATAACATAAACATCGTTTACCTTTTTCTTAATCTTTCTTTGTAAATAATATAATTATATTTATTGCTCTTCAAGATTTAATGAATATAGTATATAAATATTATAAAACACATAGGTAAATATATCAATACAATAATAAAGACCTATATATTTTACATTAGATGACAAAACAAGTGAAGTCTATGGTAATTTTCGCGCGTAATACAGGGTAGACAGAGGGAACCTAGTCTTAAGACACTCCGTTCCCTAGTTTTCACTGAATTTTTGAGGCGTTGCGTGTTGAGTGGCGGTATTCAACGCCACGATTTGTTTTGTTAGATCGAAAATATATTAATAAATAATGCATTCGCCGAGTGGGAACACTATCCGCTTCTACACTATCGAGCATTATTTAGTACTGAATATATGATTTTAATTTAATTTACAAAAGTAAATATGCATACTTTATTTAGGTCAAGCGCCGGATACATATGCATTCTCAAGAGAGCGATTGAACCTTTCTCACGGCATCAAGCGACCTGCAGTGTCCTATGATTCACAACTAAGGTAAAAAATAATAATTTTACTCTCAATAAATATACGTACTCTGGTAGCTCCGCTAATTCGTTACAGTTCTTGGCGCTGGTTTCAACACTGACTCATCTCGTACGCGATTTAAGATATTAATTTGAAAGGACCGGGGAGACAAAGGGATAACGTAAATTAGGGTTTAACGGTAATATTAATCAAAACACGCTTTTTACGTTCCGGTCGTTTTGATTTTGATGTTTTTAAGGTAATTTTTAAGGTATGTAAATTAATAAATTTGTTTTATTAATTTGGTTAATTAAGAATATTTTAGAGGCGAATATGATTTATATCTGTACAGCGTATAATTTTGCAATACCAACCGCTATCCCGAACATAGCAGGAAAGGCAGAGAGAACCTAGGAGTTTATTGTTGAGACACTCCGTTTCCATTAAAACACTCCCGTTCCTCACTTTCTACAGGCATTTCGAGGAAATAAAAATATTAAATATTTCATTTCCTCGAGTGGGAATCGAACACACAATCTATAACGTTTACAGTCGCACGCTTGTGCCTCTGCACCACGACTGGTCTCATAGTCCATAATTCGAATTAGTCTAGTTCTTTTACCAAAAACAGATAAATTACATCTGTCGTAATATGAAGATTCTGCATTTTAATTCTACTTAATGGAAAAATACTTTTACAAGGTTAACTTTTATAACAATATTTTTATATCTATATTTGTATAATTTGCAATATCAATATTTGAACTTGCCCTAAGCTTACGTCCGATAGTACTAGTCGAATAAATGTATGTAATTAATTTTATTTATGAAGCATACTTAGTTACATCATTTGAAATCTCTCACGTCAGTAATTTCGATTAAGATGCAAGTCGCGTTCTGGCGCTTGCCGTGTCTTCCGATTGAGAACTTTCTTCCAATGGCGAACAAGAAAATATTATATTCCTGAGGTTATTATTGTTATAATGTTTTTAAGCTGCGTCTCTTACTTTTCTATTATTTCTTTTTTTATCACGCCAAGATATTTTTGCCTTTGGGTAATGATAAATTAATAAAGGGTAATTGGGATGAACCTTATTCTAGATCCTAGATAGAAATATATTATTATTTCTAGATTATATGCAACACTTCATAGAGATAATCTAGGGTCTAGGCAATTCGCAGATGAGTTACGGAACTTAACGCCGCGCTTTATCACCAGAGCGGGAAAATGAGAATGATTTATTTAAACTGTGGGGACTAAACCAACGCTTATAAAATGTTGAGATGCTATTCGCTGTCTCTTCTCACTAGGTACTTTTATATATTTATTTTATAATTATAATATATTCTTTATTAAAATAATTAATAGCAGTCCTAGTGCTTATTTAATCAGGTAATATTTACAAAGTAGGTAGTTTTCATAATAATTTATATCCATGTTACCTCTCACTTACACTATATCGTATACAGGTTTTTTGCACAATCATTCCTGTATTTTATTTAGTTAATTTTTGATCAATTTCCTTGTAATAATTATTCCAAGAAATTATCAATTATTATCAAATAAAATATAATATTAAAAATTTTAATTCAATTTGTATCTTCAAGAAAAGTGTCATGCAATGTACGTCATGAAACCGCAAAGCTCATAAAAATTAATTAAAGCTCTTGTAATTTTTACAAGAATATACAATTCTAGATAGAGATTAGACTAGACTTCTAAAAAAGTATTTTTCTTGAGTGGAATAAAACTATAAAAATATAATATTTATTAGACTAGAGTATGTTATTATATATGAACGTATATTAACAATTATCAAGATACTTAGTTCAGAAAAGCTAATACGAAAACTGATAAGTTTCCTATAAATTTATTATCATTATTTAATTTGTCTACAATTAGATCAGATAACTGAAAAAGATGTGCAATATAAGAAATTTAAAAAGGAACATTGTAACTTGGGATCGTGGGTTCGATCCCCACTCCAGGCAATGAAACATTATTTATCATCTTCGCTCTGGGTACAAGACCAGCCCGGCTTCGAGTTCCTCCACTCAACGTAAAATACTTCGAACATTTCAGCGGAAAATGGGGAACGGAGTGTCTTAACACTAGGTTCCCTCTGCCAGGATACAGCGTGCGGGATACAGCGTAAAGCTGACAAAAATTTGCCAATTATTGAATAGTACGAAAGTGATTCACATAGGTACATCCGAGTTACATGTTACAGTGAAAAGATGAGTAATTTGAGTTATACAATTGCGAATATTTACATTTCTATGTACAAGGACATTAAGTTCAATGTTATGTGGCTAATACGTCTGTCATTACAGTTTTCATTAATCGCAATGATAAGTATAGTGGTTTAAGTGGTCAGATTTTAATGTAATTGCAAATGAATTAGATTCCTAGAATATGTCAAAGCTAATTCAATGATATTTTTAAAAAAGTTAGATACCTGCAACGGAGCTAATGAGAGAAAATCAGTTCGAGATGTAATGATAATGATGTGGTGATTCATGGGAAGTTACGTGTCTGACTCAGTTTATAAATATTTACATATTATAATATGTGATTTAGAAGATTTTCACCATGCATTAATGATGTAGGTATAGTACTATATCGGATGTATGGCGTACACCTAGTAACTCGCGTATATGAATCATCATTACGAATTCCTATATAAAATGCAATATTTGATTAATGAGTGGCGAACCGGTGCTCATTGTTACGTAATCTGTGTAAACATTGGCCATAAATTCATACTATATTACTTATATTTTATAGATATGTGATAAACCATATGAAATTCTTCAGTCCACTTTTAGCTATATGTGAGGTGCCAATATATCGGCTTTAAGTGCAATATATAGTTTATAGTTGTTTTTTTATTTAAAATCTGTCAGATTTAAACATTAGACTAAATAATAAATTAAAAAAAAACATGTTTTGAAAAATAAAACAAATATATTTATCAGCAACCTCTCTAACGTAAGCTTTACTCTATAATTTAAATAACATCAATAAATAAGCTATCAATAAAGCACAAATATCAATTCACGGGCGATAAAACTATTTATAACCTACTTTGTAAAGGTTGAAACAAAAAACTTGTTTCACGTCTAATATATTAGCATCCCTAATTGGGCTTCCATTTAACATGATACCTTTTTATCAGTCTACAACTTCTTAACTTTGTTAAAGATATGTTTTGTCTAAAATCATTTCGTTTAAGATAAGGAGTGATAAGGGTGGAGGGCTTTTCCCTTTTCCACAGAAGCGAAGAATTAGTGTTTTTTAGTGAGAGATTAGTAGCTATTTTAAAAACAAATAATATGTATTTATTGTTCTTAAGCTCGAGTGTAGATAGCGTTTGTCATTTACATGTACTGTGGAGAGGGGCTTAGAAAAATAAATTCCAAAGGATTTGTTCCCATAGTCCGAGTTTGTTTAGACGGCGTTAATTGTTTCGTAATCTGTTATCGTGTGAATGTTTTATGAGAGCGTGAGTGACACTACCCTCTATATTTACTTATAGTTTGCGGGATAAATTACATATAGGTATGTTTTGTTAGGCTGCCGTGTCCTTTCTTCGTGTTTTTTTCTTGTCATCGCTTGACACGGTGGTCCAATTATTATGATATTTTAGGTCGTTTGTGAAGGTTTAATGTTCATCATACAAAAATATATAGTAGGTATTTTTCTTTTCTCCTCTTATATGGTAATTATATTTTAAAATGTATGTTATTTTATAATGCCTACAATAAATTTATTACTTTAAATTACTTTTTGTAAAGTGTCAATGCAAAGATGCTGTGAACAATGTAAGAGTTATAAAATTATTTGTCTATAACTACACTATATCTGCTTATCATTTTTCTTTTGATACCAACCTTATATTTAATTTATAATTTAATTTTCAGTTGGCTAAAAATATACGAAAACTTTTTATCTATATTAGATTTTAGGTTTTTTTTTTAAAACTAATTCAGCAACTACAAAAATGGAATGCTTCACTAATTTGAGAGAATTATAATTCAAACGGTTCCGAAAGTGAACGCCGCCGGAAGGTAAGGTGATATTATAAGTACCTATAATATGCTTTATTTGTGGGAGATAATTGTTGTAGACAATTTAATGATATACAGATTCATATCGAATTACTTTACTTTATCTTATTTTATATGGGAATTATATTTAGTTGTTTGACTATAACATAAGTGTGTAATTTAGACTTTTAGATAAGTATAATTTTGTATAGAGTTATAGGTACTTATATTAAAAATGATATTTTTATATTTACGTAGTTTTAGTACAGAAAGGTAATATATTGCAGATTGGACTTCTACGATGATAGCTTCGAATCCGACTCGGTAAATAATAATATATATCAAATAGTTTGGTCTGGAGATCACGCCGGACTTGGGAAGACGAAAGTAACGCAATTTTTAGCAGCAAATAAAAAGCAGATTATTAATACCTAAAACAACGAATCAACCCACAGATGCTTAACAAAAAAAATGCTACTCATATTATAAAAAAAATACCTTATAATTAATATGTTATCACTTAATTAATTCACAACAAATAGGCCATTAAAATGAGAATTGCAAGAGAACGCGTCAGACGGACCGTTTCAAAATTAATTGGGCATAATTAATATAGCGTCTAACAGACTCCACCCAACTCCCGAACAAACTTGTGTTGTGTTCAATAGTTTTATTTGTTATACCTCTGCTGTACAACATTCAAAGTTGATTGGGGAAAAATCAAGTAAGCTTTTATATTTTAAGCTTTAAAGCTCAATTTAGTTTGGATATTAGTTTTTCGGTCGCATTATAAGGTTTATCGTGGTGTGTATCTAAGGCTTTTTTGTTACAACATTCCGAACAAAGCGCGAGTTGTAAAGAGCACCCGACGATACCACCCATTCATAAGGACAGTGGTGACCTATTGAGAATGATCATTTATAATATAATAATAAGGATATTCCATGTATTGAAAATATATCTTTATTGAATTCTTTTAGAGTAATTGTAGTAAATAATACGTTTAATTACTACTTTCAAATAAATATACTTTAGCGTTGACTTAACACGGTTTTAATATTTTATGTAATGTCGTTATTTAATAATATACATTCGATACTAAACCGCGCGTTCTCAACAAAGTTAAAGACCTACTTTAATTATTAAATTATAAGTTAGGAGCCATAAACTAAGATGTCATAATTAATTTTATTACAACAAAGACATAAAACAGCTACAAAATTAGCAATATAATTTATTTGTGCCGATGTTAAATCATTTTAATTTATGCTAATCCATGTTTTGATATCGTACGGGCCACACGCGGTTGCGGGCTCTTGTAAAATGGACTTTGGGCTCGAAGCTGGTCCTTTTGTTGGAGTTGGCCTTGAAGGTTGGATTTACGAGCACCTTCCACTCATAATGAGCGTCAGCACTACTATTAACACCTTGAACTCAATGAAGATGTTCAGTGAACCTTAAAATAAAAAGTTGCCTATTGTGTCAAAAAACAATGGACGCAGTTGACATTTGCTCAAGCAATCCACTTACTGAGATTTTATTTACTGTCCAAATTTCCACAATCATGTTGAAAATTATCAATACGTAATGAAACTAAAAAAAAAGGATAACAAAAAAGTATAAGAACAAAAATAGAAATTACTAATACTAGTATTCGAACTACCAATATTGAGTCGGTCGTAGCATAGCGGCACAGCGTCAGGCTGTTAACGCGATAGTTATGTGTTCGATTCCCACTCATTATTTTCATTTCCTCTCTCCACGGTAACAAAACAAAGCGCCATTCTCCATCGCGTTGCACCGCTCAGTAATTAAATATATCAAAAAAGAGCGTATAATGGGGAAAGGAGAGTCTTAACACTAGGGTCCCTCTGCCAATCCTGCTATACGGCAGGATACAGCGTAAAGCTAACGTAACATTAAAGCTAAAAGTGACATATATTTATTAATATAATGTGTGTAATTAGCTCTTTATTTGTTTTCCCTATATAAAAGAAAATATTTAAACATCATTCTACCATTTTTATTTTCATTTACATAAAAAAACACAAACGCTGTCTCGAAGCGTATAATTAGCAAACAGCAAGTTTGGTCACCGAACGCGACCCAACGCCTCCCTTGACACCTTTTCAATAAATCCACTGTCAAAAAGTCGTTTATGATTTTTAAAAGATTTCAAAATCCAACAGAAAGGGAAAAAAATAACAATTTATGAGCACTTCACCCCCGCTGTAACCATTCAAAACCCAATAATTGTAGATTCTTTTACAGTAGTGTCCCGTTTATTTTGTATGGCCGATGAAGGCACCAGCGGGGGAAAAAACACATTCAACCAAAATCACAGGCGCCTTTAATCACCGCTATTGAGATCTATCGCGGGATCAAAGCGGGAGCGGCGCCACGACGAATTCACACCTATAAATATTGTGATAAGGACCAATTTACCATTCGACACGGTCACGCTCGTTCACCTTTTTTGCGGGCAGCGGATGCTCGTGTCAAACGCTTTATTATTTTGAGTTTGTTTTGAAAATTCTTTTATTTGATGCATTATTTGCTGTTTCCTTTGTTACAGTGGTTCATCTGCCTATATCGGTGGGCGATTTGTTGGTGCTAGGGGGTTTGGGGCTGGGTTCTTCATCCAATAATTTAGATGTCAAATAGGGATGTTTTTATGAGCTGACTGGAAGCGGATCATTTTAATGTTATTTATGACTTTGACGACCTTTAGGCGTGGTGTGTGAAAGAATTTGCGGCGGCTTTGATGCCAACCGTGGGGACTCGTTGGTGGTATTTCCGTTAAAGTAACTAACTATATAACATGTTTTACAAACGTCATGTTCTCGTCTACTAAACTATTTTATAAAATTATACTTTCTTATAATTTAGTACTAACTTAAATGTATGAAAAATGGAATGTATATTTTTTTTCCAAGACCAGAAATCAAATGTCATCTATCTCATAAAGTTTTCTAAATGCAGTTCATATAAATAATAAATAATTATTTTAAAAAACTAAATAATAAAATAATTATATATAAACAATGACTACTACACGCTTAATATTATATAAATATTTATAAATAACATAAAAAGTCTGAACTTACATAGCATAGCAACAAGGCGTAACACAAGCTTCTATTAGGTTCATGTTCTGACAGAGCAAAAGACTTCAACGACTTTTGTTAAAAGGATTGTAAACAACTGCATAGTGTCTACGACTAAATTTAATTTAGTCGTAGACACTATATATGTACAGGTTCGAAATGGGGGAAAAGGATATTACTAATATTTCATGTATGTATGTATGAGACAGATTTTAGTAAATATTGACATAATGTTTACTTATACTTTACGAATTTTCACATTTTGTAAAATCCAATGTTGCTTTCTCGTACGTAGTAGAGTAGGCAAAGGGAACCTGGGAACCAAATGTAAAGACACTTCTGTAATTCACTTTCCGCCATTCCGTTGAGTGTCGGAACTCAACGCCGCGCCTTGCCTTGTTACCAGAGCTAAGACATGACAATATTAAATATCTTATCCCCTCGAGTGGGAATCGAACGCCGTCATGCATCCAGTCGTACCCTTGTGTCCCTGCACGACAACGCCATTTAATATAATAATTTGTTGTATATACCCAAATTGAAACCAATAATGAGTTCTCCCTCACGTGCCACTTTTATCTTACTAAAATACCTGTAATGTTAAAATTAATGATAACAATTACCAAAATTATACGTCTAATTAACGAAAGTAAGAAAAAAGTGGACAACCACGCCAGAATCTGTAAGATGTTTCATTGAATCGTTTCTTCTGCTGCCTTAAGATTGTCGTACACTTTATACTAATGTGTCTAACGGCTTATTTAATAACATATACAAGGATTCACACTAACCTCTAAATATATAAAATAATACGTACAAAAACCAATTATTATCTAAGTATTGTCTGCAGCAAATAAATATGTCATTATTCAATAGTATTGGTCCTAGCCAAAGTTTATTTTATGAACTTATCAATTCAAACCATTAATATATCATAAAATAAAGAGGGAAAAATTATCAAAATCTCATCTTAACGAAGTCTTGTGTGTAAAATCCTTAATCTATCCACCATTGTGCGCACACCTGTCTGCGCGTGCGCAACCAGCTGCCGCCATTTGCAATTACAGGCGGCGGATTGTAACGAGATTAAATGGATGTCCCTTCGACATGTGCTGAATATCGATTTGATGGGAATTCATAATGAAACCAATTGATGAAAAGCCAGGACTGGTTTGTATAGGTGGGGTTACAGTTGTCGGAGGCAAAAACTGATGGACTGTCGACAAACTAAAAATAATAAGACAAATCAATTGTTTATATCCTTGGTAAGTATATTGTATTTATTGTGCTTTATATGTTAAATAATTATTAGTATGTACCTATTTAAGCTCTTTCAGCTTAAATATTTAAAAAATGCCCAATGTTTCATAATCACAAAATTTACTTTTGCATATACTTACATACATATACTCGTACTCGTGGTACCATATTCAAAACTCACCAATTTAATTATATTATACGAATAATAAAAATTGTAGATGACCGTATTATAATATTCTTACATACATTAAGAAGTAACTTTACAGTCTTTTCGCATAGACACTATAATAAAACATACAAAACGGTGCCGCTTCTCGACAAAATATCAAATTACTCCGCCGATAAAACCCTTGTCCAAATATTTAGTATCATAAAATCAATTTAAACATAATATATAGCACAATCAGAACACTCAATTTGTATTCACACAGTATAAAAGTTATAAAAAGATTATGTTCGTCATTTTGACTTCTTTTGTTAGAAATTAAAGCGCGCCCGCTTAAAGCGACCGTCACGTAGAGCCGCGCCATAATTTGTGCCTTCAATAAATTATGAATTAATCTTAACGTTCATCATTTTTTTAATGACTTTAAAAGAAACTTGTTAACAGGTCAGCATTCCGTACGCAACATTGTATTTTGGCAGTTTTTTAAAATATATTTAGATAAAAAATCCAGAATATAGATACCATAAAATACAATAACAATTCGATTGATCGTACATCGATACAAAAATCGATTTAGGATCGCGCCAACAACACTAGCTATAATACACGCGTTCGAACGCATCATAATACTAACGCCACTTGTCAAACAGTCTTTACATTATTATGACAATAAAAAAAAAGTATTCATTGAGACAATAGCGGAGTTAGGAGCGGAATAAATTCTGACACTGTCCATTTATCACACACGATAATCATCTTCGAAATTCTTTTGAGGTTTGTTCAACCAGTTATGTCAAATTTAGAATGATTTTAATGAACTCCGCTTAAACGATCTGGATTTTGTGCTTTTTGTATGTGTGTTTGTGGAATCAGTGTTGTGTTACATGTTTAGTTATTTCGTTTTACATGTTACATGTGATTTTTGGTTGGAATGTTATTTTTAAGGCGTGTTAAAATTTAATTTCTTTTTTATATTTGACGGTCTATTGGATTTTGGGATATATAAGAAATATTGTTCGGAAATTCTTAAGTTATTGCTTAAATGAAATATTCAATTTAAATAAAATCTATTAAATAAAGATTTAATTCAAAAGTTTATTTTATAATCGCATTTAAATCAGGGTTACGGCGTTGGGTCTACTAAGAAAACGCACCGTATGTATGAAGTGCCTAAATGTCAACAAATTATATACAATGTACCAAACAAATGGATGTAGCGGGTACTTTTCTTTTCTCATTTTGCTTCCTCAGAACTTACAGTATTCAGAAATGGTACCTAATTAAATAATATTTTATAAAAATGGTTACAGGAAATTAATGGTTTAAATCATAAAATGTGTTAGGTATGATAAAAATATTAAGCAGCAGTAAGGAGATATTAAGCAGGAAAGCGGGAAGCGGAGTATCTTAACATTAGACTCCCTCTGCCTTTCCCGCAACAAGTGGGATACAAAAAAAATCAGCTTCACGCTATATCCCGCACACAGGGTACAACGTGAAGATGAAAACAAAAAAACAGTTATAACTTCACAAATTTTAACGCTATTTCCATTCAATTCTAAGTTAAGTCGATTATTGGATCTATTATCCTCATATAAACATCGTAGTTTACGACACATACACCCTCTGAGCTTTATAGCCACTAAAGTATGAAATCGTACATTAGTATACCTTTCACATCGTCGAGGAACATAACTCGAGATTTAGTTTTAGCCTGTTGTGTCGAGATGCGTCCGCGCGATATTTTTATGGAAATATATATTATTGTACCAGCTTCCTTCACTTTATAGCTCACTTCGTTTTTAAGTTACTGAAGTCGGGCCAAGATAAATGCTCTGTAAATTTGACGTTTATATAAAGTTGTAAAAATGTATGTAAATTTTAGATTTAGGATGAAATATAATTTAAAATATTTGTGAAACTAATATATTGTTATTTTTATTAGTAATTTGCCGGTTAAGGACAACACACACACTTTATTTTAACAACTTGAGCTTATATAAATCTTTATTTTTGTTTTTGTTTTTTTTTTGTACTTTCTATATGTTAAGCTTTACACTGTACTCCACGTATATCATGGTATCCAAAGGGAGCATAGTGTGAAGACACTTCGCTCTCCATTTTCCGACGAATTCTGGAGGCAGTATTGAGTGGCGGAACTCAACGTGGCTTTGCATCCTTCCTGCATTTAATTTCCTCGAGTGGGAATGGAACCCACAACCTACCGCATCTACAGTCACACTGCGCTACGACTGGCCTCTAAACTATATTTTTTGTAGATGTTATTTAAACACTTGAGCAATTAATTCAATATAATTAAAAAAAAAAAGAACATACTGTATTATTTAGGTAAGACAGGTCCATTACTAATAATAATGGTTTAAGTATAATTAAAAGTATACTTGGTAACACACAATAACATTGTAACTTTTAAAAACGTGTAGGTATGTGAACTAATTGACATTACGGTTAAGGAAGATGAATTAAACAAATGAACAAAACCTTAACATAAAAACCTTTAGTTGACCGTTTATAGCGTACGGGTCACCTGATGGAAAGTGGTCACCGCCACCCACGACTTCGTGCAACACCAGAGAAGCTACAGGTGCGTTGCCATTCTCTATGCCCCCGGCTACTAGGCTGCTGGTAGACGTTGCGTTCATTACTGCGCATCTCACCTATGAAGGTCTAAATATACAATTTTAAATTATACTAAGAAGATAGTTTTTTTTAATAACTCTCTAAATATTATGGCTAGCTATTGACCAATAAATCGAATTAATATTTATTAAGAAAACGTATAAAAAATTGAACGCAGCGTGTTTTGAACCTTAATATACTTATTTCTTTTCTAAGTGTGGAATTACTAGTGTGTTAAAAATTTAAAAAAACTGAATTAATGTCTATCAAATTAGTTTTACAATTATTAATGCATAAATAAAAGACACCGGTGACAATCGATGAGTCAAGCCACTTAAGAGGTGGTAGCCGCTAATGTCTTAATTTCGGGAAACGACGTCCACGAAGGGCAAACACACCGCCCTCTGAAAGAATCCCACTGAGCACCACCTGGGTGCTGGTGCTGGGCGAGTTATCACCCGTCTGCAGTTGCAGTGTAATAAATTAGGTAATTACGTGACAACAAAACCGTGAGAGATCGCGCTGTGGGTGAGATGGGCTCGGGCCCCGAATAGCCCCCCGCTGGTCGCCCCGCTGGTTCGGACCTCACCGAGCGGGCGAAGGCATATCGAACACTTCTGTCACATCAGACCGCCTTTGTTCCCCCAAATTTGCTATCCCTTTTCGCCGGCTGAAAATGCACTCAAAAAAAGAGAAGACCAATCGTCGGCGGGGCCTTTGGGCCGTACTCATCATTTTTCACGTCTTATTCAATAACTCGCTGCGTAGTCGTCGAGATAGTGATCGAGTTTTGAAATATTTCGATGGGAGAGCGCTACATTCCCAAGGATATGGTGTTACTTCGCGTGCGGAATGTTGGATGCGCTTGGTTATTGTTATATACTGTTGGTCGCTCGCTGTTGTCATGGGAACCTTATCATGTCGATATGTTAACTGATTCTTATGATTATAATGAACTTTTAAAATAAATATTAAAAGTTTAATCGAAAAATAACATTCATCACGAAACGAGTATCAAATAATTAGTAAAAAATTTGTAAGGAAAAAATGTAAACAAAAAATAATTAAATTAAATACATAACCCAATTTAGATTAAACTTGAAAGCGTCAACCGGATGTTGTAACCCAAAATGCAAAAATGAAAGAAAGACATCAATGAATCATCTAACAGCTCGTTTGCATCACCGCGCACATTATGTGTCCGGCACAGAAGCGTCAAGGCGTTACAAGTCCTGTAACGTCAATTCGCTGTGCACAGAAACCCTTTGTGCAGCACATAATGGCAGCCAGGACTTTGTTTGGTCCAACAATTGTTAAAATCATTATTCGCCGTCGGCTACTTTAACGGATTAACATTTTGTTGGAGATACGTACAGAAACTGTTTATTGAATATACAGGGGAGATACAGTTACATCCATTGAGGACTGAGGATTGAACGCAGATGGTAATCTGTAAAACAAAGTGGTTAGTTTTGTAAACTGGCAGTTTTTGCAACGCACCAGGTTTATCTGGTGATCTCGTGGACTATAGCTTTGATGGGCCGCGTGCGCTTTGTTAGCATGCTTCATTTGTGTGAGATTTGGTGGTGAGAGATTAATGGTTAATGTTATCGGGTGAAAGTATTGTATTCAGTACTTGTCGTTGCCTGCGTTGTCGCCGTGGACTTCAATTTATAAGCCAAAATCTAAATTATCTTTATACGAGCAACTATATATTTTGTAATATTCTCGAAGTTACTCCAAATAAATATAGTTTTTAATTTTATGTCACAGTATCTGTAATCGGGACTAACTAATTAAAATTGTTCACTTTAAATTAGATTTTGTAAGTGTCTAGCTTTAGTAACGTGTAGTGTCTGAATAGCAGAAGGCCTCAACACTGGGTTCTCTCTGTCTTCTCTGCGATATGTGGAATACAATGTAAAATTGCAAAGAAGCTTGCCTTCTTCCTCGTCACGTTAAGCTCCGCCACTCAACACATCACGCTTAAACAGAAGGTTAAAAACATGATGTCCTGACATTAGGTTCCCTCTACTTCCAAAACGATAAAAATTAAAATTTTAACCATGTATCCACGATTATAAGCGTACCTATATAGAATTTCGATATACAAATATTATCTCATGTAGAATAATTTGGATCTGCGCATCTTTGCCGCAGCAAAATTTCTATTTGTTTCATGCGATTGATATAACTTATAAGAAATATCCTAATATGTATTGTTTTACATTATTATGTATATTTTAGTGTTATAGCGTTGTATTGTAGGTAAGTATTAAATATTTCGCTCCCCCTAGTGGAAATAGAACCCATAACCGCTGCGTTTACAGTCGCAGGCTTGTGCCCATGCACCACAATGACACCCGATCGGCACTATATTTTTATAAGCTATTGAGTACAATGAATATTCATTTACCTTTTAAAATTCAATTTTAAGATTTTTTGTTGGTCAATGACAATTCGTTGTCATGATAAGCGTGAACTGATTTTACAGCCAAAATTGGCACGAAATAAGCGTGCGCTGTTGAGAAAATTACACAATTAATTTAATATAAGGAAAATCGATATTCAAAACTCTCCAACGCCAGACATTGTCTGTGTTATTCATAAAATTTTATCAATGAATATATTCGAAGAATCGACCATCGCTAAACAAGAAGAATATATACAAAATGCGTACGTACAAATTTGAAAAGGTTCCGACCCGCCAATTTCCTTAAGTCCCGCCTTCTTCCAGTGGCGCCTAGCTTTATATTGATATAGATGTAATAACTTATAACTCGGCCTAACGAATGGTTTATGATTCGAGGGAGATTAAAGATGCCGCGGGTTTCAAGTGTGGTGTGCTAAACCATTAATCCTATCAGCGTGAAGCCTTGTTAAAATATATAGAATTTTTCCTTCTCATTATTTTTTTATAATTTAAAATTAATATAATCAAGACAATAAGTTTTTGAGTAAGGAAGTTTGAGGAAGTTGCATATTTAAATTACAGATATAAAAATGTATATTAATTTTAAAACAATAATTACGAACAGAAATAATTAATTAAGAGCTAACTTAAAAAATAAAATTTTTTGGCATCCTGAAAATATGTTCAAATTGTTTTAATTTATATTAGCCAAAAAGGTGAAAATATCCAGCTATCGGCATTGAGGCCCCGATAATTGCCATCTAATTACCGATTGAAACAGAGTGTATGGCGGAATACAAATTATCTTGAAAAAAATATAAAACAGAAAATAATTGAGTGTATATGCTAACTTAAAATTACAAACTGTGTTATATTAGAAATTCTTCTATAGTTATAAGGCTGTAATTTTGTCATAAAGACTCTAATGGCATAAAAAGTAATAAGCAATAATCAGTTGCTTAATCTCTTACCAATTAGCTTAAGAATGGCAAATAATTTCGATCTATGTACATTTTAAATTGAAATGTAAAAATATTTGCTTTTTAGTACAAAACTGACTTGGTTTTACGTGGTCACTATATACTTCAATAATAATTTTACAGTTACATAATATACATTTTTCAAATTAGACATCAGACATCATCCAAGTTGTATATTAAAATTATTATAGATAAATTACATTAAGCCTAGGGACTTAATATCTGCCATCTAGTGTTGAGTAGCGGAACTTTCAAAATAATACCTTTAGTTATATTAAATAAAAATAATAAAATAAGTCAGCAAATACAACAATCCATTTACTATTTTCAAAGTTTAAATATAATGTCTAAATCTTAAAACGTAGTACTTTACTACTATAATAACGTTTTCATATTTTATGCATAGATGGCGCTATAACAATTTAATAGTTGTTTTCAAATAATTTAATATAATATTTTTTTTATTCTTGATAATGAAAATTGTTTTGTCGTATATGTTGAAACTCATAACATATTTCAATCCATCCTACACATCGATTTTAATGTATATTGTATGACCTTTATATTCGTTAGGCGTAGGCGTAATACTGTAAATACTATTCACCTAATGATATTCTATAAATATTGTATTTACTTAGGATTGACGAATAACCAATATTTTACTAATATTTTTTGTAAAACTTGTAAACCACCCTTTAATAAAACAATAAGATTGCTATTAAACCCACAATCAAATACCGCGCGATATCCTGTCATTTCAACCATTTTAACTTTTAAAAAAGAAATCAAACTGCGTGTTTATCTCCAATCGGCACCCTGTTACTCGTTTCATGTGAAGGTTAACACCGATTCATTAAAAAACGACGCATGTGGACCCCCAAAAGACTGAAAAAAGGACGAGTGGAAGTCCAAAAAGATTATATTTTGGTAACCGAGCGGCGCCTAGTGGGTGCTGCGGCGGCGTCTGTGAATGCGAGGCTTTTTACATCTCACGTTTTGTAGTTTATTTATTTTATGTTAGTTATATTTTAACGTTTTTTTATAATTTAAATTAGTATGCAGTATATATATAGTAGAGTAGGCAGAGGGAACCTAGTGCTACGACGGACCGGCTAATTTTCAAGACATTGAGAGTTGAGTGGCGGAAATCAACGCAATATTTTGTCTTGTGACTGTGAGAACGAGGAAATGAAACCAATTGATTCACTCAAATAGGAGTCAAACCCAGAGCCGTCGCGATTTCAATCAGTCGCTTGCTGTGCCGATAATCCCAATAAACTTTACTTAAAACGGTATTTTACTTCAACAAATGTTTTTTTTAAATAAAATATTGATAAAAAAGCTACAAATAAAAAATACACTATTGAAAATAAAATATTCCTTAAACAAACCTAATCGTCCGCCGTAAGAGTTCAGCGCCGGAAGGTGTAAAAGCTGAGATTTTTGTAGCGATATTTGTTCTTGTAGTTTTGTTGATCATCGACGCTCGCGCGCAGCTAATTTATACACGTCTTCAACACAGTCTGGTCTTACTTGAAGGCGTCTACCAGAATTCACTTTTTTAGTCAAAATATAATAACTTTAGCCTTTATAATATACATATGTGAAAAAAAAACGAAATTATTTAAATATACACGGACCAATCCATAGGAGCGCAAAGCTAATATATTCTCAGTTCATTCCAAATAAATGTCAAACAACGAATTAAATCTGAATATGGAGTAAAAAAGACAACTACAAGTATATAATTGGTCCATTAAAATAAACGTGACCGATCGTGGCGTATTATAAGCCGCGCCCAATTTAATGGTACAGCGGACCAAATATTTCATTTAGCATCGAAGCTTTTCAACGTATATTAACTACGTAATTATTTTAAAAGTCATAAGTCCATACTTTTTTTATATTAGGTATAAACTTTTAAAAATTTAACATAATTTAATTTTTTATCTGTATTTTTTTCTTTTGGGGCCAGTGGTGGCGTGCGACTGTAAACGTGACAGATCGTAGATTCGATTCCCACTTAAGGAAATAAATTAATTCTGCCACGCAGGTCCCCAGTTCCGTTTGCCTATCCTGCAGAGTGCAGGTTATACCGTGGAGGAAAAAAAATCCTTTCATTAAATTATTATAACGAACTGTGCGAACATTATTTTTAAGTAGAACACAAAGCTTTTACGTTTATTTTTAGATTTATTACGAGAATTTCATTAATTTTAATTTAAATCTTAAAAAGGGTTATCAAACATTATTAAGAGAAAAGTAAATATTTTTGTAGAGACTGATTATGACGTGACTGCTCTTGAAAGGAATGCATAAGGGCTGCGATAACCATCTGTGGACGACGTATGAATGAAACTTTTGAGATTTAAGATATAATGAAAAACTAGCATTTGAAAAAAGTTCGAATCGAGCGAGATTAAACAAGAATTTTAATCACTTAGACCATATTTTATGTGTAATAATCATAAAATGCCTTTTTTAACAATACTGCCAAGAAATTTTGACCATGCGTTCAATCAGAAGTTATTCAGTTATATATAAGTTTCCATAAAATGTATATATTTTTTGCTTTAAGGTCTATCTCACACACAGCAGAGTGAACAAATGAAAATATTAAATATTGAATTTCCTCCAGAAAGAATTTAACTCTTAACCTGTGGCGTATATAGTGACACGCTTTTGCCCCTGAGCCCCAGCTGAATTGGAATTAATATACAATTATACACATTTGAATTTTATTAGAACATAAGCGCTCTAATTTAAGTAAGTATGAATATTTCTCTACTATACGTATATATCAAGATTTCTCCTTACAATTTTCACTAACGGCATTTAGAAAATGAAATAAACTTATAACATATCGTCGAGCTAATGTTTATTTCGTATATTCATAGCCTAATTGTGTTTTAATTTAAGAAAACATTATATAAACGCATATCAATTCAAATGTAACAAAACTGTGCGAACGATTCAACTTATATCGCGATTAAATGGAATCTTCGAAGCTATACTCGTAATTCTCTTGCTAAACTCCGCACTGGAGTAAATGTACATAATTAAAGTATTCACCGTACATTACTTTTTTGCGGCGACTGTCTTCAATCCTCACATAAATATAGGAAAACGCGGGTTCTCATTTTTTGTGACATCGTTGCACACATCAGCACGCATGCGCATATTGAATGCAGTTTAAAATGACTTTGCGCATCTTGTTTATCATTAGAATCAATTATTTCTCCATTTACGTCTCTGAATGTGTCGTCGAGTTTTCAATGCGGTATTTTTTTTAAGACGTGATCGCTTTTTATGCTAAGCCGATTTAAATTTCATACGTCTTTATCCCTTACTGCTTTACGATAGAGGCTAGAATGATGAAACTTAAGACGATTTTTAACCACGTTGTAGATTTCACATTTAATATTATGCATGCTTCCATAATGAACACAAAATACCAAGCTCGTAAGTATTCTAAGAGATATTTAAAGAATTAGCATGTTATGTGCATTAAATATTTACACAGATTTATATATAGGTTGGCTAATTCGTTTGTTTGACTGTCGTCGCGATTAGTTCAGCGAGCTTTTGTGTCTCCCTGTAATAAATAACAACAAATGTCAAATTAAATTATTTTTATTAACACTATTTTATTGGACTGTATTATGTTTGAATGATTTCGTATATTTATATATTATGAACAGCTATTTTAGTAAAACACTTTATATAATATACAAATAATTGAATACGATATTTAAAGATAACGCAAGCGAAACTTGCTGAAATTTTAACATTAGTTACGTTTCAAACAAAATCAATTGAATCCAGGTAGTTTATAATGCGTTTTAAATTATCGATATCTGAGGAAGTGCTTTGGTAGATATCGTATCTTGTTTAATTATAATTCAATAACCCTACATAACAAGAAATATATAGAGCGCTGCGCTGGCTCAAAATTTTATAATTTGAAATATATTTTTCTTTCATAATCAAAGCCAGAATCGAGTAAACACCAGAATCGAGTATGAAAATGTTGTACGAGGCTTCGCTGTTGTGTCATCCAGCTTTATAAACCATCAGCACAGCCTTATAACGCGAACTACTGGACATAGGCCACTCAAAGACGATTTGTTATATCAACATCGTCACCGAAATCTAGAGGTATTGCGTGCGCGATTTCCTCGACATCAGTGCGAATGTAAATATTAAATATTTCATTTTCTCGAATGGGAATTGAACCCACAACCTGTCTCATCTAACGTCGCAGTTTGTGCCTCTGAGACTGGCTTCATGCCTGACCTATATATGTTGATTTAATTACAAAAGAAATGCCAATGAGATGGAAATAGTGAATGCGCCCACACGGGCAGGGTGTGGGCAAAATTAGAGAGAATGCATCAATTAGGCCGATTACAGGAGATATCTGCACATCCTGTCTGCTCCGTGTGGGAGTGTATACGTGCTTTAAATGGTTGGTACTGTGAAAATATTTGCAATTACAAAATATATCTTATAATTCTTATATTAACACATTTGAACTAATAAACACACATAATCATGTCATGTTCTTTGTTCTGGTGTCTGCTCACTTAATACGCAATGCCTCCTGAATTCTGAGGAAAGTGGGAAACGGAGAGTATTAACACTAGGTCTCCCCTGCCTATCCTGCTGTGAGCGGGATACAGAGTGAAGCTGATAAATAAAATCTTATGTGCTTTTAACGGCTAAATACATATAAAATATCAATGACTACTTATAATTAAAAATATTGGAGAGAAGTAAATTTAAATTAATTTATTTTATACAGTTTTTATACTTTAGTGGTACAAAAAAAATAATAAGAAGCGTGAAGTACGTACTCGGTCCTATTATCAAATTGATTTCTCACATAGAAAATTGAAGAAATCAATAACTTCCGTTACATCTCTGTATATATTTGAATATTTTTAGTAAAATCGAAGCAGGAAGTCAATTATAAAGGAAATCCGGCAATTAAATGTATCTTAATCAATTTACTACGATTAAATTCGCACTGTGTCCGTAGAATAATTAAAGTAACAAATGAAAATGATAAAACTATATACATTTTATTATAAAAAATTATTATAAATACATTTTAAATATATGTAAGTAATATATGTAAGGTATACAGACAGCGTTAAGAATCCTTTTTAGTTCTTTTAAATAATTGCAACCTCTGTGTCAAATGTATATAAAATGGATTTCTTTATATTTATATAATTCTAAGATTCAAGACTACGATTCAAGAAAAATAAAGTTCATAAGGTGTACCCATATATTTTTTTCAGCTTCACGCTGTATCACGCATATAGCAGGATAAGCTAAGGGAACCTTGTGTTAAGACATTCCCTTTACCACTTTTCATCTAAATTTCAAGGCATTCAGTGTTAAAGGCATTGAGAGTCAACGTCGCGCTTTTGTCTTGACCAGAGCGAAGAAATAAAAATATTAATATATAATAAATATTAATAAATAATAATATATAATAAATATTAATAAATAACTTGAACGAATAGCATCACTGGACTATTAAAGGAACACATGGACTATTAAAGGAACACAGGATACTATATTTATCTACTTTTAAGAGATATCAAAAGAAATAATATATTCAAAAAGGTGTACTTATTAGCCAAGAAAAGAACGGACGGACCACGTGTCCATAGTGAATGAAATATTAAAAAAGTTAAAATTATTGTAACAAAAATTAGAAAATATATTTTATTTGTCCTTACATAAATGATATTTTTTTAAGCCACTCACTCTTATCCTTTGTTAAATAAAAGTAGGCAGCTGGGCCAATGACCAAATTTGCAGTTGATACGGCGAGCGCTGATGTGAAAGTATGTGGGAATTAATTACTATTTACACAGTTTGCAACGAGCAATAACAAAAATAATAAACAATGTCAATAGGTCACGCGTGGGCGTGGGCGGGCGCTCCTTCTCTTTATATCTCTTTGACCCGCTAATTGATACACTTCTGGTACACTCAGACAAACCGTACACGTTAAATTTTATATTGTGATTTGCTTTTTAGGTGTTAATAATAATCAGAAAATTTCATTGCACTTATTAAAAACATATTGAGTCTTTGTTCATTTGAAGAAAATATCTGTTAATTGAAATAACTTTTATGATATACAAAAAAATGTATTAGTCAACAGGCTGGGCAGAAGGAAACATAGTGCTAAAACACTCCGTTCTCCTTATTCCGCTGAATTTTGGAACCATTGCGTGTTGAGTAGCGAAACTCGACACCAGTGCGAAGAAATAAACATAATGAAGTTCACTCGTAAGTGATACAAATCGACGGATGACATAAGACCGTGTTGACCCCTCGTGAACCCCAATACGTTGTAGCCTTGACGAGAGTAGCGACAGCCTCCGACCACAAAAAATATCCCTCAAATAATAACAGCGCCCGATCTTTGATGTAAGCGCGCTCGCAAATCACAAATCCCGCCGAGATGAACATCCATTATTTTGCATATTATTGACATTTACTACCACACCGCTTTATTTATTTATGCTCAGAGTTATTTGGGAAGTATTTTTTGAAGTTGTCCACATAAAAATGTTGGTGGGAAACAAAACGAGTGTGAAATTTATGGCTGGGACGATGTGTGTCAATGCAAAATTTATATTGTTAAAAGCTGATTTAACTTCCAATGTTTCCGTTTGAAATACGGGCCTCGTGATGGGCCCCAGGTTTCATATTTGGATAATAAGATATGTTCGAGGATAAGCTGTTAGATTATGAATATAAATGACGCGTGGACCGAACACCGCATGTACGTATAATATGAGCTTTGTCCTAAGGTTTGCTTTAATTGATTCAGTGAATTTTTAAATTTAATCATTGTACTTTACAATTCTTATTATTGCACTCTCAGCTTCACGCTGTATCGCTCTTATAACAGGATATGCAGTGGGCACTTAGTGCTAAGACACGTTCCCCACTTTCCGCCGAATTTTCAGAACATTGCGTTTTTGAGTGGCGTAACTCAACGCCGCGCTTTTGCCTTCGTACCAGAGCGAAGAAATAAAAATATTAATATATGTCCTCATAAATTGTTTCACAATTTATTTTATTAATTAGTGATTTCATAAAATCCATATAAAACTCTTTTATCACTAATTGTGAACGATAAAACAAATAAGGTAACGCTTTTACGATTTTACATAATTGATTTTCTAAATCATAAATCCTTAAAAAGCTAACGACTACTTCAACGCCTATATCTAAGCCATTTCATTTAACGGTTGTGTCTGTTCTGATTTTTTTTTGTAATTTGTACTTTAAGTAGTAGTAATTTGCGGAATACATTTTTTGTCAAGACAATTTTTATATTATTTTTATAGAGTGGACAATGAAATTTAGACAAAAAGTTCGAAATTCTAAATAATATGACAAATTATAAATTTCATTTAAAAAAGTTTTTCAAAATATCTTTTTATTGAAAAGAAAAATTGCGGAATATAAATTAAGTATATATTATTCATGATTAATTTTAATGATTACTTAAGGTGTCCAATTCAGAAGCATGATATCACCATAAGAGAAGACTAAAGTGGTGAAAGTTAATTGATATCGGATGACGCAAACAAATGAAACCTAATGTCGTTGCGATCACGAATTAGTGGTAAATATATTTGCATTTTATTAGGTATTATTTTACTTACAAAAACCTCTAGAAATATTGATTAAGATTTAACTAGAGTTAAATTTGTCCAAATGTATGTATTTGAACTGACTTAATGTAAGCTAAATATAATTAACGTTTCTGAGCACAACTTAAAATATCTATATTCTGATCGGACTTTTCATTGAGCTATTATCGCCGTCATAAGTGATTGCATAGCATAAAAAATTATCAAGATATAAAAGGCATGAAATTCTTAAATATATTTCATTAACCTTTATATGTAATAAAAAATCCTAATTAATCTATCATTACCTTTTAAAATATAACATAAAATAAACTAAAACATCACACTAAAAGACCAAACTGAAACCTACAATTACAACATCCTAAACCACTTACTTATATTTAGAAAAAAAGGCTTAGAAAATATGAATACGCTACTCTAAGACGAACTGAAGTAGTATTAACTTCTAGTGCTATTTACCACAATTGGTACGTTAGACCCCGCCCACATGCGTCGTTCACCGTATTGGCTACCGATTCCCGTCTACGGGTTCCGCAATCGTCCGTTACGTTTATATTTTGTATGTAGGTTGCGTCTGTCGGTTTGTATGTGCAATTCGTTTTGCGTTTTGCTGTAATTAGTGCAGTAGTCATTTAATATGAGATTTTATTAGTATTTAAGGTTTTAAAGAAAAATATTATATATATAAATATATTTTTATATTTTATTTATGTTTTTGTTGTTGTATACATTAACATTTAGTAGTACACATGCACAAAAATGTAACTACGAGAATTATTTATAGCGTATATTGTGTACATCAGTTGTAAACATATAAAGTTTTAACATTTTTGTTTACTTTTTTGCGAAAATTTTCAAATATAACTATAAATAAGTATCAAAAATATGTGCATATCATACATAGCCGCAGAAAAAGAAATCGTCTTCACGCTATATCCCGCACACAGTAAAAAAGGTAGAGGGAACCTAGTGCTAAGATACTTCGTTCGGGCTTTCACCTTATTCCCTAGAGTGGGTATCGAACCCACTTCCGTAACCGTCGCGGTACAATCACACTCTTGTGCCCCTAGGCCACTACGGCCTCACAATTTAAGATAATGCATATTATTGCATTTACGTGGGATATAATTGTGTCTATGGATACAATGCTCAATTATAATAGCGACACCAATATTTATACATACATACGTAGAAAGTTGTTAGTTACATTCTAGATTCCTCATAGTACCAAGCCATAGATAAAATTATATAGGTTCCTATTGTTCAGTTATACTTTTATAATAAGACGAACTCTGGTATATACATAATGTACGTTCAAGGAAATTGTTTAAATCGATTAACCTATTAATATTAAGCTTCATTTGCATATTTCATTAAAAAGTATATTTATTAGAGATTATTTATTTTTTAATATTATTAACATTAACTAGAGATATTTTAAGCTTTCTGAAGATATAATAATTATATCACATAATTATTGCTTATTGCTTCACCTTTTATAAATTTTCGTTTCATTAATCATACAACACCTTATTAAGCACTACCATTCTCAACGTTCACATCCTTTATCTGGTCCGTTCCGTTTGCCCTCCGACCCGTTACCTTTACCGTTAATTATCGATATTTGAATGCAATAACGGTTGCTTAACAATAAAAAGTGACGCATCACTCGTCATTCGTGCACCGCAACTACATATAACTGCAATTATTAACAAATGTCAACGTCTTCATAAATTCGATCAAATAATCGATATGCATTATGTATAGCGACTGTATTTTCTATTAGACACAGACTTTTTTATTCCCCAATAGCTCGTATGTACTAATAATTAAGATGTTATCGCCAATTTGTCTTTGGGGCATATTAGTGATGAATCAAGGATAAGCGATAGTTGTTTTCCGATCTTATTCGGGAGTTAAATAAAATATTAAATATTTGCATTTTACTAATGTCCATTGTAATTTAAAGCATGGCGTTAGGTTATGTCAAGTCATTTCCTGTATCGTCTGTGTATTTTAAAATATATAGCTTCACACTGCATCCCGAACATAGCAGGGTAGACAAAGGAAACCTGGGAACCTAATGCTAATGTTCGTTAATTAATAAAATAATGTTAATTAACATTTCCGTTTCCCATTTACCACCGAATTCTGTAAACATTGCTTGTTGAGTGGCTGAAATCAACGCCGCGCCAAACCGAGGAAAAGAAAATGTAAAATATTTTATTTCCTCGAGTAGGAATCGAACGCACAACCTGTAGCGTTTACAGTCACACGCTTGTGCTTCTCCGACACAACTGGCTTTAGGTTTAGTATTAGTAGTACAAGGGATAAGCGATACCTAAACAAATAAAACAATATAATATGTAATGTAACCATTAAAATATTAAAATTAAATTAAAACATAAATATTGCTACCTAAGAAAATTTACACCATCGACTTCATTCGGCAACAAACTTGCAAGCCGTGCGCCGTTATAATGTAGTTAAATTATAAGACTATAACATGAAAACAAGTTTAAAATTATGAATATACGCAAAAAAAGAAAAAAAGGAGTTAAAAAAAGATGTTTAACATACGAGTATAATAACGATACCGTTACGATGTCAACGGTTGCATCATACACTGATCGAAAATTCGAATCGACTGTCTTCAATTTCAAGCCTCTCAAAATGAAACACCCACTAAAATAAAGCACAAATATAATCGAACTTCAATTTTGCGCTCCTGTTGAAGAAAGCACTTTTACTTTTTTATCTTATAATTTTCTCACGGCAGTCCACTGACTCATCTCGCGGCGGTGTGACGGACCCCTTAATTATGACGTCATAGCCTCTCCGGCGATAATGGTCCTTTTTTTAAGGCTTCAGACTCTAATTTAGTGGCATAAAGGTAGTGTATCTTGTTAGCTAAGTTTGGCAAACATTAAGTCCATTTAGATTGGCCTGATAAAGATTAACACTAAAACATTTTGTTGAGTTGTTAAGATTTGCAGGCTTAGCTTTGAAATTTATTGGCGCAGGTATAATGAGGATATTCTCTTGATATTGTTTTAATTTTTTTGGTTTATAGGAGGACTATTTAAATGTGAACAAAATACTAATTCATGCACACATTGATTCTTTTTATTTCCTTTTATTTTAAAGTCTTCATTTAAAAATGTTATAAGATCGATAGACAAATTAATAATAAAATAGTTAACGATTTGGCTTTCATACGTTAAAATTGATATGAAAATAAAGGCCAGACTCTAAAGAAGCCTGTGTTCATCTGTAAAATTAGATTCGCCCATTGCATTCCCACATCCAACGATAAGGTTAAAATATAAAGTTCTCGTAGGACTTTATGAGCGACGGACCCACGAGATATTTCTTGCTTTATGCTCACATACAATGGAGTGAGCCCTGCATCGCCTTACGGCCGAGTGTCGAGACTACTATTGCACAAAGCTATAAATAAGTATAACTGTCTGATATAGCTGCGGAACTCCATTCCGCTAAGCAACCGGCGCATAAACTTTTGTATGACTCAATATACATATTTTCAATTTTAGTGGCGAATGTCTTTTTAAATAGCGCATGTTCTTGTATTTAATTTGTATTACTATTTTTACATACAATAAGTACACAGATATGAAGTTTTATTTGCATTTAGTTGTATTTAATGAAAATAGTTTATTTATATAGGTCTATATAAGTGGTCTAAGAAGTTACAGATAAAAATGATAATAAATCACTCCATTTTACACTCAGGGGTATTGTCCTGATTGACAAATGAAACAAAATGGTAAAAATAATTAAACTAGCGACAAAAAGCCGTTAATAACCGGTAAAAAATAATAAGAATTAAAAGTATTCACTATTTACTTAGAAAGTAGTAGGTAAATAATTAATAAATTTCTATAATATCCATTTCTGAATAAGCCTTCATATTATGTTTTATTTGAAATAATAAACGATTATCGATGTTAAACTCCATAAATCACATACATTTAACGTTAAATACAATATTAATACCATCAAAAGCAATTTGCCTAATAAATGCGCGATGCGGTAGACGATACGCGCGTCAGTTCTAAGCAAACAGACGTATATACTAATATATCGCCAACGACAGTTTACTTCACCAGCCAACTCACCAGGCACAGGGTTTCGCAATAGTATTATGTTATGGCAGTAAATCTCGTTGACACGTCTGCTGACTTATGGCCTACGCACATTTGTCTCCATACTAATAATATAAGCGCGTACTGTGCAATTTGATATAAATGAAATTTAATTTTAATATAATTTTCCTATTCTAAATGTGTCTCGCTTTAGTGTAGATACTCCGCTGCCCACTTTCCAAATTCTAGAGGAATGGTATGAGGTGGAACTCAACGCTGCGCTTGTCCTTGAATGAAAATATTAAATATTTCATTGCCCTGCGCCTCTACTTATGGCCTCTACTTATGTATTAGTACTTATGTATTAGTACCTATTATGTATTTATGTACTGTACATACTGCATATATGTTAAATTGTACACTTACTCATTAAGCACAGTAATGCGGAACTGTAAAATGTCAAAAACATATTAACTATAGAACTGTATTTTATAAATTTCAACTCAAATATTAAGCTTCCAATAAATTCAAATTTTATATTCAAAAGCCTTCACAAGAACTTACAATCAAGAATGGATTAAAGTTATAAACTTGAAAGATGAAACTAGTTTACAGTATACGTTTATTCTAATACAGATGTATTAGAATAAACACTGTTAAGACACTCCGTTCCCCATATTCCGCCAAATTCTGGAAGCATTGCGTGTTGAGTGGCGGAACTCAACGCCACGCTTTGCCTTGACACCAGAGCGAAGAAATGATTATATATATAATATCACTCGAAGAAATCCTCGAATGGAAATGAAAAATAAATATTTAAAGCATTCACAGGTAATACTTTCAATAGAATACGAGTATCACTTTAGACCGACCCAACTGGTTTCATTCACTGACCATTTCCATTCAGTTCTTCCTTCCCCGATAGCTATCGGATGATCTTCTCACCTCCATAATATTATTTGTGGTAATATAATTTATATTATAAAGCATAATTCAGTCTATTCAGCTGTTTCGCCCACTTCATCCGTCATTACGTTAGTTATATGAAATTTATATTAAATAAATATTTAAAAAAGATGTAGCCTATATAAATGCCATATAAAAGCTATTAATTAAAATGAGTGGACGAATATTTATAATTCTACCATCTTCGAAAGTTGTTACTAAAATGAAAATATTTATAATGATAATTATTTATCGTATGTAACGTATATTATGTCAGATAAAGTTTTGAACAATTTTTATTTTTACGATATAAGTAAAATATAGTATATTTCGAGGATTTCGTAGTACATGAAAACAAGCGTGCGACTGTAGTCTCGACGGTTATGGGTTCGATTCCCACTTGATGGAAATAATTTTCCTCGCTCTGATGCGTTCGATTCCCACTTTACGGAATTAATTTTCCTTGCCCAGCTCAAGGCAAAACGTGGCATTCAGTGTCGCCACTTAACACGCAAGGATAGAGTAAACATTCTGTCCCATTAAGACGCATTGCGGGCTAAGACTAGTCCTACAAAACCTGGGAAATTAATCCCAGGTAAATGGTCTTGACAGACGGACAACGAAGTGGTCCTATAAGGGTTCCGTTTTTTACTTTTTGGGCTACAGAACCCTAAAAACCATAGAAAACTATGGGTACCACAAATTCATATTAACAAACATATTAGTATTAAATAAATAGAGTCGGTACAACAATCAACTGTTGGGAATAAACACATCAAATTTATATTAATTTACAATTAAAACCTTATTAGCAATCGAAAGTCAATTTTCTCATTCCAATAGAAAGGGAACTTTCTAATAATAAATAAGAAAACTAATGCATTTGCTCACACGTTACCTTTTAAAGGAATAATTAATAATAAATAGGTTTTTACTGCGCCTAGATTACCTTACGACTGTTTCGTGTCGGAATGCAATATATCTTGTTATATACTCCCAACACTCGTTAAAGATCAAAATTAATATGTTATGAGAATAAATATGCTTTAATTGCTTCATCCTTTAAGTAATTTTGTAATATTTTTTTACTGTAATAATTTTACATACTTTTCGGTTTTACATATAACAAGTAAGTAAGATAGATTTCTATATGTTACTTAGGATATCTATTGAACTTGAGGCATTATGTGTTGACTGATGGAACTGTACATTACATCTTACTTATTTTTATAAGTGATGAAACGAAAATAATTTAAACACAACTATTACCGCGAGTGGAAATGGAACCGACAACCAAAGCCACCATAAGTTTACTCAATCCAAAAGATTAAATAAAAATAATTTTTATTTCGTTAATATGATATTTTCTCATAGGAGTCCAAGTCAAAGGGTCTGAATCTGTGCATCCATCTCAAAAGCCATCTCCCTATCTTCGCACGTGTATCGCGGTGAGTTGCGATGAATCTCTATCGCCTGTCCTCACTCACTTCACTAGTGTGCACGGTACACTATCACATATTTGAAGTCATATTATACATCCACATATAATAACGATACGAAATAACTATTCATTAAGGACAAGACGTTTTTATTACAGGAAGAACACGAGTAAGTCATTTATCTGGTTGTAACAGAAAAAATATTGAAATGACAACGTTATTGTGGTCCAAGTCCATAAACAATGTTCGATTACTCATTCCGCGCTAAATGCAATTTTATTACGCGATACGAGCAAGGACCACCTAGCATTTCGCAACAAAGAACACAAAGGTCCATTTCGCTTATAAAATAATAAAAGTTCATAAAGAAATAAAATTTAAGTGCTAGTAACACAATCTGTCGCGAGCCGATGTGCGCGCTAAGGTAACACTATCTGGGAGGGAATTTATGCGCACTAGTTTGGTATTATGGTAAATACTTATATACATAAAAGGAGTTATAGCAAGCAATATAATATAAGCGATATGCAATATAAGCATTATAATATATCCTACTATTTAAATAATCGTTTAAATCATCCGAAATAAATATGCAAGTAATTTTATTTTAACTATAAAATAATTCAAAAGTTTTTGTGCAGTATCTTAAAGTGAGTAACTATATTTCTATTTCAATATAACGGCACCTTTTTGTATATTTAGCTCAACAATATATTTTCTAAAGGTTTATTAGTTGTTATAGCAATATCTAGGAAGCATTAAATTTGCGCGTAGATTTTATTTAATTTTCCTTATATAACAGTTTTCTATATTTAAGAAATTGCAGTTCATTGTTTACCGGAACGCACATCGGAAGATGTAGGTAGCATCCGGTGTGGACAATTACTATTTTTATTCCAATTCACAGCTCTACATTTTTTTTAAGCTTCCCTCTATACCACATCTTGCAGGGAAGACCTCTGTCTACAATAGTAGCCTAGTGTTAAAACACTCTGTCTCGCCGAATTGTGGATGCGAATTGTGGTGAATTGCCAGAAAACTTGACCAGACTTGTCTTGCTCAAGACCAGAGCGAAAAAATGAAAATATTAAAAACATTTCTCTTCCTCGAGTGAGAGTCGAATCTACATCCTCACAATCACACGGTTGTGCCCATCACTTTATTTTATTTATCTCTACAACTCTATTTATTTTATAAATATGAAAAACGATTTTATATGCATTTTACTTCTTTCCTTTCCCTGCTACTAGTTTTCCAGTTTTAATAAAAAACTATTTCTAAAGATCAATTCTCATTTTATAACACCTATTCAGGTTAAATCAATGTTTAAATGGCATATCCTTTTAGAGTTCAGTCATTAAAAGCACTTATATTAAATTGCACGCGTGAACCTCTCAAAAGCCGCAAACTGTTCGCGGTTCATAGAGTTTAACGCGCATTATAAATTATTTTGAACAAAATCGCCACAATAGCACCCCACGTGTATTCACGCCACCAAGCTCTATGAACATACATATATATTATGCAGGTATTCTTTTTGTTTTCACGCTTTATCCTGCAAATAGAGAGCTATAGAAATAGAGAGAATCTAGACACTCTCCGATTTTTACTATTCGTCAGAACTTAAGATATTTTTATTAAATGATTTCCAAAATTAAAATAAATCATTCATAGCCATCGCTTTTGCAGTCAAGCCCGATTTCCAACGCGAGAAATGCTTAGGCGGAACGGACTTGTTTTATATAAAATAGGTTTACATTTACCTAAAGTTATGTATTTTGTAATAGTTCGCTTCGATCACTAAATCTGAACGAGTTTATTTTAATTCTTTCAGCTCCCTCGGTCTTTTTCGCCCGACTATTCATTGTGTAAATACAAGTATGCAGCTTAGTCTTACTAGTTCAACGTAGTACTTAATGGCCTGTTCCCATCGTGGTTGATACCGAGATTCAGATATTGAACCAGTTCGCCTTTCATACTTCTTTACAAAACAATTTTCATAATAATTGACATCAAAATTAAATGTCCTAATTTCAATTTTTGTCTATAGTTTCCGTAGATGACATTCTCTCTATAAAGGCGATAACATGAAGCAGACCCAATTATCATTGCCACTTCTTTTACTTATTATATTAATAACTTTCAATAAAGCAGGAATTTAAGCTAATAAGGTGTTTAATCATTATTCTATAAAGAATAATATTGCTTATACACAACAACGTAGTTATTACAGAAGAAAATAAATTTTAATATAAGTTATTGTTCAGAATATGTATATTTCCGAGGTCGATGTAGGATAGCGACCCACGCGCTTTCGTCCATAGAAAATCCATAGCTTTGTTTTGTAATGAAATTGTAAGTTTAAGTCTTCAAATAAACGACGTCTATTTGTGAATGCAGTAGTTCGTCCCGATAAAGTAAGAATAAATGGGTGGTCTTTATGGTGTGTTTATTGAACGTAATCTAAGTATTGTGTTATAAATGACGCAGGTCTGTTTCTTAATATAGTAAAATATTCAATATTCCAGATTAATACGAGTTGAATAATCTTTCAATATTATTGTAACTAAATTCGAATGTATCTTAAGTAATTTTGATTGAATTGACTCGAAACACATAATGGAAAACTGACACAAATGCTGGAAACCTCCAAATTTGCACTCTGCTATGTTACATTCACAACAATTGACAATTGACAGCATTATCAAGAAAGCAATTATAAGATTACTTAGAGTATAATAAATAAAGAACTTAATATATCATATTGTAAAATTTCATTTTTATTAAAAATTGCCTAGGTAGTCCATAAAAATCCCTATTTGATTATTATTATTTATATCTAAGGCACTTCAATTTTTGTCTAATTTAATAAACAATCACAAGTCGTAAGAACAGAGTAAGTATGGTCATTAAGAAGATCTTGTTCAAACAATTGCATGTACAATACTCACTGCGCCCCATTAAGAGAAGCCTACACGAATTAGAAGCTTTCGTGGCCACAATCTGTTCAAATAAGAACAAAAGATTTATTTCGAGAGCCATTGAAATAATGTAGTAGTAACAAGTGATTTTCAAATAAAAATGCAAGTAATAATGTTAACACGTGTTAACTTAAGCATTTCCACACAAAATTGATAAGAAGCTTTAAGCTCACTTAAAACAGTTACGGAAGTCAAGTACTCTAATTATGTCACACGATTTCAAATATACGCTGTAATTATTTTAATTATACATAAAAAAATGTCAATTAAAAATACATATAACATATGGAATTTAATTATTTCTTTCCTCTACCATTACCATTTTACAGTATTTTATAAAAAAAACGTAGTGGCGATATCAATCTGTATTCATCCGGTATAAAATAATGAAGTGCTCAAAGTGTATAATAAATATTCATTGGCTTCGTACCCTGTTGGATACGATAATTAAAATTTCCTTTATCTTGTTCTAAGGCAATGCTTGTAATTGCTCGCGGCGGAAATTATTATGCTAACAGTGTCAATTTCGATAATTAAAATCGTACAACTATATCTAGAGCTAAATAAGCATAAAATATTTGTAGGCTTTAAGATATATTTTTTTTTTTTAATATATATTTCACGCTAAGCATAGAAAAACATATTAGGAAATGTATAAAACATGAACGATGCCGGACTCGCATCTACGCCTCTTGCATACCACCCAGCTATCTATAACAATGTTAAGTTATTATAACTTGTCACTTTGAGCAATAATCTTTGGTTTACGAAAATTTGTAAAAATACTGCTAACAATAGAAGTTTTAACTTAAAGTTTCAACTCAGCTTGATAAGAACGCATGACTTAGTGGTTGGATGGTTTCCAAGAGTATGAATGGTACGCTACGTTCAAACTTATATACGTTTACTAAAATATTTTTTGATTGCATATTGTCTATGTGGAAACACTGAAAATACAAAAAATAGGGAAAATACTAATTAAAATATACATATTTTATAATTTATCAGCAATTACCGATAAAGATAACAAATTAGTAAAGTAGTAGATTAGCTACTCCATTTGTAATGAGCAAATTTTAATCTGTGTACATAACGATATTCGATTACATGAGAACAAAATGTCAATATTAAGCAGCCAGGTAAACAATATTAAGCGTCTGTGATTGCGTATTATTGTTTAATGAATATATTTTTTTCATTAAAAATATTCTAATGAGAAGAATACAAGAAATATCCATGAATTTTATTATAAAATAAAATATCCAAAATATATTAGAGCAGCCGACGTTGCGTAGGGCACAAGCGACTGTAAATGCTGTGGTTGAGGGTTCGATTCCCACTCGAGGGAATGGAATTTATAATATGTTCATTTCCTCGCCCCGCTAATTCCGTCACTCAACACGCAATGCCTTAAGAATTCGGCGGAAATTGGGGAACGGATGTGTCTTATTTATTCCTTTTTTTAGGCAGGGAGGAGCTGGGAAAATGGAGGCGAGTGTTAAGGCGCATTTCGAAGGAGCCCCCTTAGCCTACACTTAGGTCGCAAGGTCTAGGCACTGTCCTAAGCTGCTTAACGTGATGGGCGACATCCGCGAGGTAGATCCATGGAATGCTAAGTACTTCCTACATTTTTATTATACCTATACGATGGCACTTGTCGATCAATCACTTAGTAACAGTAGAAACTTATATATATTGACTAGCGGCCCGCCCGCGGCTTCGCCTGCGTGAACTACGTTATTATTAATTTCTGTCTCCATGAATACTTACGTCCTATAAGTGACGTCCATGTAAAATTTGAGACTCCTAGCATTTGTAGTAACGAAATTTCATACAAATTTTCAACCCCAAAAACAACCCCTTAGAAGTCGAATATTGCAAATTCAGCACCTACGTCCTATAAATAACTCCTATGCAAAACTTGAGATTCATAGCACATGTAGTTTCTGAGCTTTCGTGATGAGTGAATGAGTGACCTTTCGATTATATATATAGATTATTAAACAAAGTTTGTATTTAGTGTATTTTACATTCAACTCTCCGCTAGCTACGTGTTGGCTATAAATCATTTCGACACAATTAATGGTACATTGTCGCGTACCCGCCCGCTTTTAATTACGAGCTCGCTATGAATGAGATAAGCCTAACTAGACTCTAGCTCTACTATTACTAAGTAAATCTTATTTGCGACACACGCTGCAATACCAAATAGGATATCTATTTCAATAAACCACAATGGACGACGCCTTTTCACATTTAAATTGTATGTTTGTTTATAATGATGGTGATTTTTTATTAAATATGTGATTTTTTTAATTCTTTCAGTTGTCCCATGTATTCTTTCAAATAATTTTTGTAAGCTGGCGCTATTGCTATGTATGCGAATTGAAATAAAAAATGTATTTTATTTTTAGGTAAAATTTCGGGAGAAGATTTTATACGACTTTACGACTAATATTAACTAAAGAAATGCCGCCAAAAAAGGTAAAAGATAACGACGAAGTCACGCCCTTTGTGGATCCTCCTCCCTGAATTTCATTTAATGACCTAGAAAAGTCTATGAGACCGTTCAGTGGAGATGATACCTACGGAATTAATAACTGGATTGATGACTTTGTAGACGTAGCAACTTTGATGCAGTGGAGAGAAATCGAAAAGGTAATTTATGCAAAGCGATAACTCACAGGAACTGCTCTATTATTTTTAAGAACTCTAGGTCGTTGCAATAGTTGGACTGACCTCAAAACACAACTAAAAGACAAATTTGAATGTAAAGTAAATAGTGCTGTTACACAAACGACTTGCAGCCCGTAAAATGAAACAGACTGAAACTTATCAGCAATACTTCTTGCACATGAAAGAATTGGCAACGCACGATACTATTGAAGGCGAAGTATTAATGGAGTACATCATCGACGGTATACGAGACACAGAATTTAATAAGATAATCTTGTATGGGGCAACCAATTTAAAAGAATTTAGAAAAAAACTGGACTTGTACGGCAAAATAAGAAAAAAAGCCTCGATCAAGACACACAATTTTTCTAAAACAGCGCCGGTCCCTAGCAATTTTGCAGAACAAAACAATGTACCTAGGATAATAAGATGTTATAATTGTGGAGAATAAGATCATCAGTCACATAATTACACTAAAGGAATTAAATTTTTTAAATGCAATAATTTTGGCCACAAATCAAACGAATGCCCTAACAATCCAAAAAAGCAACTTACGATTCAAGATCAAAATGTAGAAAAGTGACTTACAGCTTATAAAGATTTAAGAATAAACGATGTAAGAGTGAATGCTCTTATTGACACAGGAAGTGATGTAAACCTGGTTCGACAATCATATCTGGATAAAATTAAAGGCGACCATTATGGCAGGCATTGCTGATGCTGAATACGAGAAAAAACTATGGTAAGTCTAATAGCAAATATTCAGATAGATGACTGTAATTTTGATACAACCATTCACATTATTGAAGATAAAGTAATACCAGTAAACGTTATCCTCGGTAACCCAATACTTAATGAAGTCGAAGTAAGTTTTACAGCTGAAAATATTTCTGCAAAGAAACTTATGCACCTTACCATGATAGATGAAAAAGAAACTGTTGACATTGCTGAAAAAAGGTTTACAATAGAAGTTAACAATATGATTAAAGACTGTATTCCAAAGAATCTGAAAAAAGAATCTCATGTTGAACTTAAGATACTACTTACTGACGAAACTCTAGTTCACAAAAATCCACAACGATTATCACCTTTGGACCTGGATGTAGTTAATAAACAAAGTTATGAAGAACAGATTGATCAAGATATTATTACACCCATTAAATCTGATTTTGCAAGTCCAATGACAAATACCGCCGAAGATTTCAATTCTTCCATCGAGCTCAGCCGACATGATGTGTGTGTATGTGTATGTGTGTGCACGAGAATAGAGAGACATTCTTTGAGATAAATTAAAATAAAGAAAATATTATTAATTGTGATTGTTCTTCTTTCACCTTATTCCCACACACACACACACACACACATACACACACACACACACACATATATATATATATATATATATATAACTATTAAAAACAACAATTATATCGATATCATATCATGGCTTTTATTACACATATTTAAATGTATATTAATTAATTATAATAAGTAAGCACATTGTATAAACAATATAACCTATTGTCATATGTCATAGGAACGCACTTAACCTGTTCATGCCTTCATTGGCCTCTCAAATCAATATCCAAGGAGTCAAGAGGTTCGATGATAAATGCACCACGGAATGAAATAAACACCGTATGGCATAAAGTGACATCACACAATAATGACAATATAACAAAACATTATTAATATAAATACAGTAATCTGTATTTATACTTGATAGGTGCTATTATAGAAGAAGTAAAAAAGCTCATGTAGCTGTATATTTCCGTTAAAACGTTAATATTACATGAAGATGAAAACCTTTAGCAATTTAATATTTATTATTATTTTCGTTTCTTTTGTACTTAGCTCTGGTGTCGAGGCAAAGCGTGGCGTTGAGTTCCGCCACGTAACACGCTGTGCCTCCAGAATTAGGTGCAAATAGGGAACGGAGTGTCTTAACAGTAGGTTTCCTCTGCCTACCTTGCCGTAAGTGGGATGAAACTGATTATAACTATCATTTTGTTACTCTTTCTACTGTGATAATACATATTTATGTTACAATAAATATAAATTAATATAATAATAGGATTAAAATGAGATTTTTCTAAAGGCCATTAATATTTAAAATTATAAACTAACTGAAATATTGATAGAATACATAATTTTACTAGTTTAATCAATAATTTGTTAGTTATCTCCATTTATAGTATTTCGATTACGTCATAATTGAAGGGCAGATTTGAATTTCTATTCGCAATCGTACCGCAGTTTCGTATATCAAG
Source organism: Heliconius nattereri (assembly GCA_013403645.1). Lineage (NCBI taxonomy): Eukaryota > Metazoa > Arthropoda > Insecta > Lepidoptera > Nymphalidae > Heliconius > Heliconius nattereri. Next base: position 5,620,579 of record JAAIXI010000244.1, on the reverse strand, counting down.
GCGTGCTTAGCAAGTGACGTCAGCAATGATGCAATCTAATTCACATCAATCGTTACCCGTCGGATCACGCATAGAAATTAAACTAAGTGCGAGAAACAACACACGGCCGCCATTGTCCCATATATTTGTTATTGAAATAGTAAACAATACAATCGGTAAGCTATCATTACTCTTAAGTCGTAATTTAACAATTTTATTTTGATGTTTTCAGATATCTTTCAACTATTGGATAGAGTATACTGCATTAGCTTAAAATACCGAGCTATATATAGTTAATAGCATTTTTATTTCTTGTTTCTTTTTTATTAAAATACAAAGTTTGGGCCAATATATTGTTTTCGTTATAAAATAAAAGATGGACATGGACCATGCTTAGCTCTACAAATAGTGTTAATATTCATATGTACATATGTTCTGTTCCGAAATTTGCTAACTTGCCACATAATCTAGAATTGTGAAATTTGGCAAGAAATAAAAACTCATAGTACAAATAAAAGGAAAAAAACCAATATCTCATATGTACTCTTAAATTCCAGATAAAAACTGTTACAAACTTATAAAAGCAGTTTATATAAAATGAGTGCATACGCCGGCAAATTTAAATTTGTTAATTTTTATAAATTGTACTTCGTTAACTTACAATCCTGGAATTGGTACGGATCCCTCGCTGGACGAGTCCGACACGCACTTGACCAGTTCTAATTTANTTTTCCATTTTAAGCCTTTAACATCAACAAATAAGATATATGATGAAACTAAGATTTTAAATCTTTAACCACAACTATACCGGAGCTGAATTTGACATATTGCAGATAACAATTAATAATACCAACTCGGAGCAATCAATTACTAATGGCATATATCTCTTAGTTCACTGATCAAGGCTAGTTGGCAACCCTTTAATCACTTCTGGAGCGATTGAGGCGATAACAAGGTTCTATTTACGACTCCTAGTGTTTTCACACCTACTTGGCCATGGTTTCAACATCATCGGCATAAGTTTCACACTCTTCTCCATTAATTTATGGTGTATTAAAACATTTTAACGTGTTCGTGCAAAGGTTATTGTAAGATCAAAAGAAGCTTTCATGTTTGTGATAAAATTTTTAAAAAATCTTATCTACTTCGTTGAACGGCATTGGTGGAACTCTCAACGCCGTGCTGGGCCTCTACATCAGAGCAAAGAAATGTAAATATAAATTTAAATATCTCATCTCTTCGCGTGGCGATTGAACTCACAACCATTCGTGTTTACAGGCACACCTGGTGCCCCTGCGCCACTACTGGCCGCTAGTTAAGTGAAAAAATAAAACCAATAAATCAATATTAGTATCATATAATCCCTAATATATTTAAATTAGTTGAAATTATTCACCACAAATCGATACACCATGTATTGTGAACATATTGTTTAAGCTAAAACTTACGTCAGTTTAGGTTGGAGTCATCTTATCAGTAAATCTTCAACGTGCAGTGGCACGGATTCGGAATAAAAAAACTGTAATGAGTTAATAGGAAATGTGCTGTTTGTTGCGCTGCAAGGCAATAGAAATTCTACTTACGTTATATAGTAGCTTTTTGCTTGGGATCCGTGCTTCTCCAGTTTCTATTATAAATAATAATGGCCACTGACATACAAAGAGCTTTCTGTCTATTTATAAAACATAGTTTTTGTCAATACACTTATTTTTACGAAAATGTTATATTATTATGCTTATGAATAAATTAGATTTGATCCTCACTATATATCAATACTTATGGCTACATATGCTATTTATACATACCTATCAAAATTATTTCTTTTTCACATCTAACATTACATTAGCTTTACATGTAAAATATGTATGCCTGACATGTCTTCATATAAGTATGTATCACTAATTATAGGGGAACACATCATTCATAAACAATAAAGAATATCAAATTACAATATCTATATATTCTTACATTAAATAAATAGTAATTAAAAAATAGAGAAAGAAATAACTCTGCAGGAGATTTCAGAAACTAAAAGAAATTATCAGCGTTTCCATTATAAGCTCCTATTGACACCTACAACAAATGCAATCGAGCAGACATAGACCTATTCGGATAACAGATTTTTTATAAAAAAAAAAGATAAAAATCTGTTATATGGATGGACTTCACCAATTTATGGACCATCGGTGTATATCTTGACCCGTTTCGCTCACAGCATCTGACATCCGACTAAAGTATAAGAAGACTTGCCATATTATTCCTATTAAAAAAATATACTTTTTTTATACTGCAAAACAAACACAAATTCAATTATCTCTTTACAATGTTAAGTTAACTGAGATTAGTTAATAAACATATGCAAATACTAATCAATCGCGAAATAAACTTGTTATTTATTTTACATCCGACCTATTGCTTTAAACTTTAAACTGACATTTTGTAGCGTAGTGTTGAATTAACTTCAGCTTTGAATATATCAGACGGCCTCCACAGTGTAGGTTGACCTAACGCAGTGGCGAGTGCTAGATATAATCTTATATATAATACGAGTAGTTTTAGTCTATATCTCGATTATAATATTAAGTAATAGATGCAAGTTGATATAATAAAATATTGTTAGAGTTTTCAAGTTTAATTTATCTTAAGTACTTATAAGTAAAACCAAAGTTAGAAAAGAGATTAGGCATAGTCTAAAAAATCCGCAAATAATTATTTACTGCAACTTAGTCTCATATTTGTGTCTTAATATATTGATTTCTGATAGTATTAATTTCAAATTTAAAACCAAATTCAAGACTAATATTTGTGCGTAAGTGTAAATTGAGACCACTCGTGACACAAGCGTGTGACAGTGAACGCCACAGTTGTGAGTTCAATTCCCAGTCAAGAAAATATTATATTTAATATTTTTATTACTTCGCTATGGTAACAAGAAATGAAAAGAAGATGAAGAGACGAAATAATAGATGGGTATATGAGTTTGTTATGCAATGTCTTTTATAATTTATATTATACAATGTTTCTTGTTTTAAACATTCATATTTCTTAAGTAAACCAAATAATTTCCATTCATTTTCCTTATATATCCAATTATATATCCAATTTTGAGTTACTTTTTTTTATAAGGAAACTACTACGTTAATATAGATATTTACACAATTGTATAAAGTTAGTACAAAATTACTTCAAAAAACAAGAAAAAAAGTAAAATATAATATGAAAATATTAAAATATAATATCGATTTTTATGACGTTATTGCAATAACTGAACGAAGTACTGATAAAACTCGGATATATTACATCCCCATAAATATCATTTGAGGACCGAGTATAAATCACATATTTGTCATAATAAAGCTAGCACCAAGACCGGTCGGTGTCAGCTTGCTGTGCAACTTGCATATCATTGCCGTCTCCTTGCTTATTATAAATACATATGTATGTATATTCATTTTTGTAGTGATTATAAAATATGATAAAAGTTTCTGTTAAATATTTTAATAATAACGTGGACATAATATTCTGGAACGGAAGTATTTTAAATATATTTATAGGGTATATATTATCCCAATGGGAATAATTAAAAATATAACAGTCTAGTCTAGGACTTTATAATCACCTTTACTACTCTTGATGTTATTGCCGTCGTGGCATTGTGGAATAGTATCTGTAAATTCGATGGTTGTAGATTCTATCCCCATTCAAGGAATGATATGTGAATAACGCTGGTAAAGAAGTAAGAACCCCTGGTTAAATTAACACTAGGTCCTCCCTGCCTTTGCTATATCGGATATGCGAGATAAAATGTTTCACATTCTACGTATCCGAATGCATTCCATATTTCGGAGTTCATATTTCTTCATATTTATAAAATTTGTGTTTTTATAAGCCAAATTTTTATGATCGATAAGTTGAAAACAGCGTTACTGTACCTCATACATTTTTCGCTTTCCTTTTCTAAATAAAAAATTCTAATGTTTTGTCAAGCTACTAACAAATTTGCTGTACAGAATATTATCCTAATATTATATTATAGATTGTTTCGATAGCGTCGTCAAGTAATAATGTGACCTCACCGTATGAATGAAGAACACACGAATACGTGCCAACCAACGCTTAATAGAATGTTAATAAAAACAAATTGTATTCAATAATAAAAAGTTAAAACATGGTTTTTGATTAGTAATAATGATTATGAATTATATAAAGTGACGTCATCGCCGTGCTAGACGCACAGGTGCCGGCTGTGCTGTATTCAAATTAATATTCCGATATCGCCTTCAGTATCTCGACTAAATCTCAGGTTAATTTACAAGAAACTTGTTTTACTAAGTGTCTCTTCGGTAATATTTATATCAAAATTAAACGTATTATACCTAAAGCGGACAGGCATGTTTTGTACAGTAGTTCAACGTTGTAATGTATTTTTTGTTAAAGTTTTTTGTTAAAATTAACTTATTTCTTAGATTTTTTCCTGAAACTTGTATCAGAAAATATATAATCTATATTAAGTTTAAGTTACTTTCTCACTGTACCAATAAAAAGTAGAGTAACTAATGGCATCAATCGCTACGATCAAATAACAATCACGCCCACAGAATCAGAAGTGTGCTATTAAACGGTAAACGAATCAATGAGGAGTAAATTAGTCAGTCCATTACCATTGAATTACCGTGGACAATGACAAATTTATTGATTTACTGCTTTTCAATTACTTATTGTTAATTGTTTCTGAATTTATTATACTATGTTATAGCTTACGGGAAAAAAAGTTACGGTAACGTAAATACTGATAAAAAACGTTATCCCTAGCGGGGTGCCCGTTTTAGAAGAACAAAATAACTGACTACTAGATTCTCTCTTCTTAACTCGCTAAAGAGAAGGTCCAAAACATATAAACTTATTTTAATCAAAGAAATTATAGTTTGCAATATGTGTACCACAACTGGCATTGTTCAATTTATTAAAAAAGTCTGAAATAAATAATTAAATGAATAATAAGCACAATGATTAAATAACTAAAAAAAGAGAAAAGGATAAAGTAAAAAAGAATTAAATTGTAAATTTTGTGAAACAACATAAGACATAAAACAGTACTCACATGATTTAGTTAAAATCTTTTTCATACATTATATTTATTTGTAATTTACTTTTAATAGCATTTAACGGCTTCCCAGCTACTTCATGTGTCTAAAAAATTGGACCCAAAAGCATAAAAACTTCAATTACACACGATATAAATCCATCAAAAGCAATTTAATATAATATCAATCTTTTCATTTCCTCCATCAAGAAATAATATTTAAAACAAATTAAGGACATTCATTTACGAGCTGCACGTTTCGTTAAGTATGCAGTGAGATCGAAGAGGCATTTACAAACGCTAGTACGATATATCACATTGACCCTTAGTTGATAATTGAAACATTCCATTATGACATTTACGTGTTAGTAATAACAGTGATTTTCGACTGGTGAAAGATCATTTTATATGTGTGGTAATTTATATATACAAGTAAAATATAATTTTACCCGAAGGCCACATTTTCCTTCGTACCAACTACTAATTGACAACTCGTGTCCAAGAAATAAGAGCCGACTGAAAGAAAAATATGGAGTAGATAAATTGCAGGGATTTTGAAAATGATGTATTTTTTTATTTATACAGTGAGAGAAAACATAAATCGGAGACAAGGCCATGATAACATTTTTCATTCTCATATTAACAAAATAGTATAATTTAAATAATTATAATTCCTATTACTATTTTTTCAGCTTTACACTATTTCCCGCGTGTAACAGGCAGAGGGAACCTAGTCTTAGTCTTAAGACCTTCCGCCACATTTTTAAGGCACTGCATGATGAGTGGCGAGTCAACGCCTCGCTTTTGCTTTAGTATCAGAGCGAAACATTAAAAGTGTTTAAAATATAAAATATATTAAAAATATAAACTCATTTCACAAAAAAAAAACAACGATAAAAATTAAGAGAAAGTACTCAACTTTAACACTGCACTGCACGTAATAACAACTCTCACAAAATATTTTGTCAGAAATCGTCAATATCCGCGAACGTACAAGAAATACAAGTCCAAACGCAACCGACGCGAACGCATGGAACCGCGTACCGACGTATAATTTGTCAGGCAATTTAAATAATATCCATAATCACATATCTATTAACCCCACAACGTGTTGATATTGAGCTAATAGGGAGCTTTGCTTGTTTACTGTCACAATATATCCTTTAATATATATACTCTTATAAAAGTACAGATAAAATAAAAGTAAGTGTAGGTTGTAAGTAATTAGTGTCTTTGACGTGAGTAGTGTTAGATAAGGCGAGCAAAAAAAATGTTCTAAATTAAATAAAATCTCTCGCTTCAATATCATTCATGTAGTTGTCATGTTTAATTACGCTTTGAAATGTTTAATTAAATGAAATGTTCAAATTTACCTACTTTCACATTATGTTTAATTTTTTTTTATTATATATTTGATCTATTTTTTGTAATTAAGCCTGTAATTTGTATAACTTAACTATTATATAATATATATAAACTAAACTAAGATATTACAATGAAAAAAAGAAACTTACTAATAAAAAAAAGGAAAACCGTTTTTTCCATTTCCAACAACCGATATTACAAGTAAATTCCGGCAACGCGCCATGTTTATGTCGGTGTCGGTTCATAATTGACTTGTCGTGTGGAATTACCATTTATTAGCAGTTACGATAGACCGTGCATTATTATCGACAACTCTATACTTATTGCTGCTGCAGCCAGGTGGCTGTGAGTACTCAGTTAGTTGATAAATTTTATAGTTGCTTACAGTTCTTTTCACGTCTTAATACTGCTTAAATTCCACCAAGAGTACTGAGACTATTTCTTGCTGAAATATTATGAAATTTTAAAATGTCTTAAATATATTAACCTTAATAATTCAATTGCATAGATGCACTCAGTTTTGTGAAACAGATAGACATATATATATTTTTTTTGGAACAGAGAAATTTCTCTATACACAACGAGTATATAATCTAACAACGTGCTACGCCTTAATAGATCGAGAAGATAAAATAATTTCATTATAATCGGCCTCACTATCACTAAAATGTCAAATGTACCTTCAATGTTAATTGTTATTAATTCTAACTTAACGTCAGTCAATAAAGACTAACTAGAAAAAAAATAACACAAATCAAAACACTCAATTTTAAACTAAGTCATCGGGTATAAGCCTGAGTTTAAACAACAATTACTTAATAGACAATCAAGAAGCGTGAAATAAATACAAATTTATAAGGCTGACTAATAGATTCGGTAGAAGCATGCGGGTCGTCAACCTACAATGTTGGGCGAATATCGAAAGCCTTGCAAATCTATCGAACTATTGAAATTATTTGCACATCACTATTTGAAGCGTTATCGTACAAATTGAATTGAGTGACATTCTGTTAATTAATGAACTAACATACATTTATGTCCACTTAAGCATAATTTTTATCTAGTAAGTAATACATTTTTTTAATTTTATTGAAAATGAGATACGTGTAGAAATATATGTGAAATGAATGTACTTACTAAATTTTAATTTTCACAACACATATTGTAAAAAAATAATATAAACTTACTCTATAATGACTTTTAAATATATTAAAGCTATATATACGATAGATACAGCCGTGTGATCCCGGCCTAGAATAGGATCACCCTAGCACTGATGGTGTCGTAAGAGGCGATCAAATGCGGTTTCGTAGAAATTTCCTTCCACGTGCCACCGAACTGTGGAACGGTCTACCCGCGGCAGTGTTTCCAGATCGGTACGATCTGTAGCTCCTCTGGTGTTGCACGGGGTCGTGGGCGGCGGTGATGACCATCAGGTGACCCGAACGCTCGTTTGCCTTGTCCTTTTACCATAAAAAAATACCTATATATAAAATAACAAGATTCCGTCAAACTAAACCAAAAGCATAATTTTATACATACCTATGAATTTACTAAGAATATCCCTCAATGAATTCCATATTAAAAATCTTATAACTACGTCATCTAATAAAATTATAATTTTTATATAACTTATAGTACCAAGAAACGGTAGATTACACTTATTTTTATTTACATTTAAAATATTTCAACTTCTCGCATAATATTAAAGTATAAAGGGGCATTACCGTAACTTTAATATGTAGTACAAACCTATATTTAACATAACTCATATAATCTTATTAGATTAGATACAGGCTATTAGAATTGTCGTATAAAAAGTATAGCGGAAAATAAACTGAAGTCATTCACGGGTTTCCCCACAAATAATGCATTTGAAACGGGCTGAATAAACTGTTTAATAGTAGTTCCTTTTCAATTACACGGTTTTTTTATACATAACAGGATGTCCGGAGCTCAGTATAGTGTCTAAAGCGTGAAAACATCTTTATTCACTAAATTATACAAAATGTTTTCTGTATTTATTTCTTTAGGGAAGGTTATATTAAGTAATTTTAGTAGTTTATACTACTTATTAAAACATAAAAATTGGCTCATTATAAAGTTATAAAAAAATATTTACCACAAGTTTATATTTTTATTTCTTCGGTCTTGTGTTGAAGCAAAGCACTCCGTTGAAGCATAGCGCCTCCAGAAATAGGCGGAAAATGGGTAACGGAGTATCTTAATACCAGGTTCCCTCTGCCTACCCTGCTGTGTGAGGAATATAGTGTGAAGCTAATATTTACCGTAAAACGCTAAACCGCTTGTCTGTGTTACTTGCTATTGAAGTAATTAGTCATTCCGTTATAATACATTTACGTTATAAATAGGACTCTTAAGAACAACGAAATATAATAGGTAATGCTAAAAAAGCTGCATTTTTATAGATTTTTCTATTCCGTCTATCCTAAAAAATTCAAGCCACTAAACTAAGTAATAATAGCCATTTAAAAATATGTCAATACTAACAATGTATATATTAGTACAATTTTTTTTTGTAATTAAGATAAAAAAATCTTTATTTTATTAAATAATTAATTATAGCTACCCTAAGTTCCCTATCTATTTCTCTTAATTGTGTTGCGTCATTCATCCTATTGTGGTTTTCTATTGTGATACTACTTATAAATACAACTTTGAATCATCAAATGATCCGATGATGGCCTAGAAAATATGAAATTGATCAATAAAATTTTATCGTGTAAGAGGCATATTATTTTATAGTATAAAATATAATTATTTGAGACTATCGTGGCGCAGTGGAACAGGTTCTGACTGTATGGTGTGTGGTTGTGGATTCGATCCTCGCTCGAGAAAATGATTTATTTTCAAAGTATCTCTCTCATGCCTCTAATTCGGCCGAAAAGTTAATAACGGAATGAATTGACGGTAAGTTCCTTCTTCACATGCGGCATAGACCATGAGGCTGGAAAAAAAGAAAAAATACGAATCGATATATTAAAAAAATCGAATAAATATTTAAAATCGAGGGTTCCGTACCAATGTCATAATCCATCCATACCTATATTATAAATTCGAAAGTAACTCTGTCTGTCTTTTACGCGATCAGAGCCAAACCGCTAATTTAATCGTGATAAAATACTCATAAAGAGATACTTGAGGGTCTCGGGATGAACATAGGATACGTTTCTTTCTCATATGTGCAATATTTTCGATATACACCAATATATTAAAATACTTATTAATTTGAAATGCAATTTATTCCCCCATGTTTATAACAACCACCGTTGCTAAGCAACGATTTGCAAAGTTTGTTGTTAGGAAACGTCACCCAAAACAAGTTTGCTTAACGCATACAATACAATATTCTCCAAAAATATTGACCCTTAAATATTGTTTAAAAAAGTCTGCTTTGTTATATGATTTCTATAATTTGATATTCATCCTTATGAAAATAAATATAATAGTCACTTTTAGCATTTCATCTAGATGGAAATTATAGTTTACTGTATAATAATTTAATAAATAATTAAGGAGATGTCAGTGATTCGGAATGACCTAGCCTACGAGTGGTAGGTATAGTATGACCGACGCGAACGGGCAGATGACTTTGATGGTTTTGTAAATTTTTATATATTTTCGAATTACTGTTAATTTTTATTTAATTATTTGCTGCTTATTACTACTACTACTTATTAATTTATCTCAGTTCGGTTATCTATACCGATGTTATACACTTAAAATATCGTAATTTTAATCATTTGGGATTTTATTTAATATTGTTCGCAAAAATTATTAATTATTTAATATAGAAAAATGTTTAGTACGCGCGCACGGCAAATTTTAGGTACTTTTTCTAATATTAAGAATTTCCTTTAGTTACTTTTACTTCTTTCGTTTGTTCATTTCGGTTACTCAGATATTTTATCTAATACCAGATCTCCACTTATTATTCTTTTTTTACTTATTTTAATTATTTAGGCTTATATTTTCTTATAAATTCTATTGAAAACCGAAAATAATTTTATAAATATATTTTATAAATAATCGTATAGTGCAAGCGGACGTAGCCGCGTCCGGGCCCACTAGTTAGAAATAAACAGATCAACAGGAAGTACAACTTACAAAAATTGAAAAACTTGTTTTTTCGTGAATGGATATTAAGCGATACATTAATTTTCTAGAAAAAAATATTTTAGCAACCTCCTTGTCATTTTAAAATTGTTTCAAAATAACATGGGTGATCGAAACAAACTAACTAACGTGCAGATATTAAGAAGCTATAAGGGTTCCGTCTTGTACTATTCGAATATGGGACCCTAGACATGATTCTAAAACAGCTAAATAAATAATTAATGTCAATTACCTACTAAAAATGTAAATTTACAATTTTAAATTAATATATTAATTAATTATAATTTTAAATAAACAGATTTAGCTTCAGCAGTTAGCATCATTGTGTGAATAATAAAATAAACGCAAATTACTTGTAGTTGCAACTATACTTAATGAATTGCTGCTTCAAACTTTGCAACGAGTTAACAGATTTTACAAATTACTAAGCGGCATATTCTACAGGATTCTTCATATAAGTGTTTTAAGATAAAGCTATACCATCATTTCATCGGTCCCGAGGACTTCTCTTACAAGATACCCATCTTGTATACATATTTCATATATACCGATATGACATATTTCATATATATTGTATTCATTAATTTTGATTACTATATTGTATTAAAAAACTTAATAATAATCAACAATAATCCATAGTAAGTGTACGAAACTATACATGATATTGAACAGAGTACTTACAGTCAATATGCAACGTTCTTACGAACGTGGTGTAAAGGTCCGGTGTCGCATTCCCTTTGAGTAACAGTCAAACATTGCCTTGACGTGTCTCAGCTATGACCAAAAAGTATTTGAAGATTTCAACAAACTTTCTAAGTGCTTATAAAAATAGCTTCATTACAGTGAAACTTTGAAAGCTTAAATGTGAGAATTTGTTTTGCACATATTGACTCAAAAACTTATATAATTAACAAGTAAAATTATAAATTTTGCGTATCTTACTCTTTTCTCTACTAATACATAGAAAGTAGTACTATTTCAACTAAAATTCAAATAATGTGTCCGTTAGTTTGTCCACTACTACTGTACTAACCATTATAGGTTTACCTGAAAATTTACTTTCCCTAAAAGGACAGTTGCCATTAAGAAGTATAAATTGATAAAGCAACTAAAATACTCAGCCCACTCTCACTCCTTATCGTTATCACCTATTGTAGAGAATCTATTAATAATAATGAGTTGCATTTACGTAGGTACGTGTTGAACACTGTCATTTGTTATACCTATAAAATATTCAAGTAAATTATTGAAATTAACAAATTTAAATTTTAACATGCACAGCCTCTAGATGTACTGCGAAGTTACTAATAAATAATTGTATGTTTTATGTACCTACCTTTTGTATTTGGCAAAATAGCATCTCTAGTGCATTTCAAGCGAAGGTCTGATATTGCAAGTACACCAATATTTATTTATCCCTGTGTCACTATTTATTTTCTTAAATTATATTGTTTTCTTTCATGCCGTTCCCTCGTGCAGGATAGGCAGGAATAAATTAGTGATGGGACGGAAAATGTCTTCTCCCTTCTCCTCGTCATTTGACTAGGTCTCTCAGTGGAATACAGCGAAACTTAACGCCATGAGCTCGAACCTTGAAATACATATCATTGTTAATAATGATATTAATTCCTTCAAGTTGAGATCGAAATAGCAACCTTCACGAAAACTGCCACATATTTTCCAATGCGTCTAATAATGCTTGAAAATACTAGATAAATATTACCATCACAATAAACAAAATTACAAGAAGGGAAAATATAATTCGCTTACACTTTCCTAAATAACTTTACGTTAATCTTATGTGTAACTGATGAACAAGTATATTATTAACAGATTTGTTTTTGTTGCTTTTTTTTGTTTCATTTTGCTAAGGATAAGTACAATTTAAACGTTAAATACTTAATAAAACATGCCCATGTTAAACCTTCGGCATCCGTAGATTAAGTCACGGAAGAGTTCTCAATATTTGTTCCGAGCAAATATATTAAGGTTATAAAACACAGCATGTAGGTACGTTGTTTTACTCAATCGTAAATACTTTTTGTAATCGGGTACTAGTTATTAAAATAATTAAATTCAGACACTTCTTCTGTAGGAACTCTGAAAGTAATATAATATTAATCAATACATATATTAAATAATGTGTAATTTATATAATTGACTCTTTTCATAATGACAGCCAAATACAAAGCCTATGTTAATCAATAAATTAAATTATTATTATACTGATTTAGTTAAATAATCTTAGTCAAAGTGTCTTATAAAAAATTCGACTAGTCAGAGGAAACTTATTATTAAGACGCTTCGTTCTCCACTTTCCGCCCAATTTTCGAAAGATTGCATTGAGTTGAGTGTCGGAGTTAAACGCCGATTTTTACACGTCGTATTTTTAGTACTATTTCTTTGTCGATATTGTGACCAAATGGAATCTCCAATGAGCAATTAGTAATCTACGTCAAGTTAGACTATGTAGTATTACAAATACATAAATATAATAATGTGTCATTTACTATTCCTGGACTGTGATAGTATTAGCTAACAATAACTTTAATACGACGATGCATCATTTTAATTTTTATGTTTGACAAATAATCTAAGCTCTGAAAAAGATTATAATACATTTTCATTATACTATAATAATACCATAATTATTGATTGGTAATAAGAAGAAATGAAAAAGAACTACAATATAACTAAAAAATATTTACTCTAACAGTCTTGAACTTGTTTAGCTTTATAAATACAATTTCCAAGCAATTATAATTGTTTAAATATAATAAAAATCGTATCGCATTCGTATCGTAACGCTTAAAGTAGCCTACGAGTGTTTCCTCAATTTCTAATTGATAAGAATCGTCAACAATCGCACAACTCTGTGGATAGCGTTGTTTGACGTTCGACGTCACCGCGATTAGCCTTTATTTGCTGACCAAAGAATTACGTATTGAATGAATGTACATATATTTATTTATTTATTTGATATTTTTAGTGGTTTTTGTTGTTCGTCATAGATATAAATAATTATTTACTTGTTGTTGTAATTTATTTTTACTGCTACCTTATATGGACATCATAAATATTTATTGTTTTAAATTTAGCTAATCTGTATAAAAGGTATTTATTATTTACATTATATCTATCTGTATCTCAAATAATTGTTACTTGTATATTGTTATTAGTTATTGTTTTTTTAAATACGATATAGACATGTATGCTTGGTATTCGTTAAACCTTGACTTACCTTTAAACAATTTTGTAAAACGCTAATGAAGCATCTAGCTGTAATATATTCTCATTAGTTCAAAGTTATTACCTCATTAGTAGAAAAAGAATATAAATCAAAGTAAAGTTAAAAGTAATAATGTGCGAAATGTAAAAAACATATGGATTGACGTTTTTAGCATAGTTTTGTTTATCAGTAATAATCGGCTATCCATACAAAAAATGTCTAAGAACTTAGAATGTCGTTTGTTAAATTCTTAGTAAAAAACACAAAAAGTACCGAGTGCAGGCGGGCACATTGAGTTCACACCTCACGAATACGTCAAAGTGAGGACTATGACGCAAAGATATTGACCAAGTGTCCGCGTCAACGCCAAATTACTCCAACTCTAGTTATAAGGTACTAAAAAATAATTATACGAGCTCACAACGTATTATATAGGCCAATCTATTTATATCTATCAATTTAGTACCTATTACCACTACCAACCATCAAACGGTAATATCAGGCGAAGGAGATATGATGTGTTTTAGTTGAAATATCTCAGAAAATGTATTAAGATGAAAAAAGCATTTAATAATATTTTTTTTATATTGGAAAAAAAATGATCATATCTTTTAGGACCATATATAGTATCTGTGTATTCCAGATATAGTACATCATTTACGTACTGTAATTTCACTTAAAGTAAGAAATCACAATGTAGTGCGTCATAATAGTACAAAATATGAACTAAAAGGCGTGGTCGTCCGCCGTTACTGAGAAAAGTTCCCACGTCACCAAAAGGTAGACATTGCTAGACATCTGTTTGTACGACTTAGAATGTTGCTATAAATAGAATTCAAATTTTGAACTATGAAACATTATATATTTTGTAAGAACATCATTTACATCTGGATTTCTTGACAAATTGATATTTCATAATTTCGATACGATGTTTTAATATGATATTTTATTTTTGAATATTACAGTTATGTCAAAAATATAAGTGTGCCTATGTACAGTATAAGAATGACATTTGTAAGAAAATTATATAATAGGCATCTACTAAATACTAAATTTGTCTTAAATTTCGTTTAAAAAATTGTATTTCTATTACTAAAATAACACTTAAAGTTGTATCCTTAGACTTCGTTATCTATTTCATTTATAGTTACCTCATTACGCTACCGCCTTCAGACGTAGGCGTCCTATCACGCGCTCGGAACTTTCTCACACTGTTGCTACGATTAGTTACCGTCCACAGACACAATATCTCTTTCTAAATATAGAAATAGCAACTATTTGATTATACTGAACTATCATTAAAACAGTGTTCGTATCACTTGTAAAATTAATATTGTGTCATTTAAATAAAATGTACATTAAACTTGGAAAAATCTAAGATGTATATGCTCGTCTTAAATATATATACTCGTGTCGTGAAGTTCTCGTCTCGTCCTGTACTCTACGTTTTTACTTATAGATATCCTAGGTTTTAATCTTCCATCAGTGTTTCATCAGACTCCGACAATTATGGACACTTTATTGTCCTTCTGTTAAGATTAATTTATTATTTACCTTGTAATCAGATACCAACGGGGTACTTCCCGTTTTCACCTGCAAAAGTGGAAATTTATATTACAGATAAAAAAAGTATCATAAACTAATAATAGTACTTTATTTCATACAATGAGTCCATACGCTAGCAAACGTAATTTTGTCAACTTTTATATTATAAATCGTACCTGAGAACGTTGACCTATAATTCTGAAATTTGTGTGAAACCCTCCTTGACCGACTTTTTTATTTTAAAGAGCTTAACAAATCAAAATTATTTTACTAATCTTGATATTTGTCAAAAATTAAGATTAGCAGAATCGTGTATATTTCCAGGCAACACACACAGGAATGGATACTTTGAAATCTTCTTCTTCTTCTTCCTGGCATTAATCCCGGCTATTACCAGGGTCTGCCTTCCTACTTAACCTACTCCACTTTGCACGATCTTTTGCGTCCTCGGTGGTTAGACCATTGGCTCTCATGTCCTGCATCACGACATCCAACCAGCGCTTCCTTGGGCGTCCAGGAGGTCGCGCCCCAGGAACTAGTATAGCAAGGCACTTGCGTCCGACATAGTTCTTAGGCCGGCGCGTAACGTGGCCAAACCATCTCAAGCGACGCTCTTGGAGCTTATCCGCTACGTCACGGACCCCAAGACTACCTCGAATGAATGTGTTGCGTATGCGGTCAGACCGCGTTACGCCGCACATCCACCTCAGCATCTTCATTTCCGTGACGTGAAGCTCCTGAGTGTGCCGAGATAGTGCTGGCCAACATTCGCTGCCGTATAAAAGAACCGGTCGGACGATGCTCTTGTATATCAGCCCGGGCTGTATATTGAGTATTGTATATTGAGCTTGGGCGGTATTCTGCGGTATTCTGCGGTATTCTGCGGAATGGATACTTTGAAATATCTGAATTAATACTGTTGTATTTATATAAAACTTTTGTTGCCTATAAAATTAAAATTCATTTTAAACATATATTAAAAAAATATTTTAATTAAACTACTAACTGTAAAAAATGAATTAAAAAGATTAAATATCAATAATGGGTGCGTTAACGATGAACATATTTTAATAAAACACCGCCAGTTTTAGTTATGAAGTAAGCAAAAGGACTCGTTCGCATTGACGGCTCACGAACTGAATAAGTTTTCTATATAAGGATACATTAAATAGCATATTTATTGAAAATTCATCGATTAAAATACTAAATCAATAATAAACTTCAAGCTAAAATATTTATGATTAAATGAAGAATTATTAGCAGACATAGCTTTTAAAATTACCTTTTTCCAAAGGAGCATTATTATTTAATACGAAAAATTATTGTGGTTAGCATTCGTATGAACTATCCAGTTATTTTATACTCGTATACAATCTTGCAGTTAATTTCCTTAAACCTTGCACGTCATAAGTGCCTAATAAGGCACAATTATTTTTTTAATTTTGTTTAGAGGAAAGTCAGAACGAAGTAACATACTTAATACTAGGCATTCTCTTTGCCTACACTGATATATACAATATAGCAAAATAGAACTGATATAATTTTGACTTTCAGAAAAAAATGGACAATGACTTTAAAAAACTATATAGTCATAGTATTTAAAAATATAGTCTTAATATATAAATATATAATAAATTGTACTACTATAAAGTGCCCAACCTTCGATCAATTATGTAGAGTATATACTAGATCGAAATGCCTAACCTTCGAATATGTAAGAAATACATTTAAAATTGTTAAAAACTAATTTTATTTATAAGAATAGACATCCTTCCTTGATTTAGACAATCAAAGGAATAGTAAAACGATGGCTTCCTTCGCTCAACGTACAACATCTGGATGTTTGCGGACAGTACGAGTATACAGAGAAACTTGGCCATCACCAGATATCTTATTTATATTTTGTTAAAATTTAAATAGTCGTTCATTGCCAAATAAAACCTATCGTTTCATTGAAAAATATAGTTACATATAATAAATAAAATAATTTATTAAGGCAAAAACATTAGAATGAATAATTTAATAGAATATAATACCAAAGCAGAAATTGAAATATTTTGTGATTGTGAAATATTAATAAGCATTTATATATATTCTGGATATTATTTATCAATACCAAACTGTTTAGAGCTTAACACAACATAATTCCCTATTAAAATGCCATAACTATATATATTATTATTGCTTCAGGTTATTGTCCATTCATCACAAATGGAAAGGCACACAACTTCCCTTCATTCAAGAGAAATATTCACTTCGTATGTGAACAATTGAGCATATAAAATAAACAGCAATGAATATAAATAAGATTTTTAGTGTCCCACTCGGAAAGAAATTATTTTTAATAATAAAATCCGTACACCTATGTGTATAAGATAAAGAATTATGGAAAATCATATTAATTCTGTTTCCTTTTTTCAAAAATATAAGAGCTGGGAGTAACTATTATTATAATAACTGAACTGTTAATTATTATATTCAAATATTTGTTAAAGTTAATACAATATTTGCTTATTATCACTAACCTATGCCTTCGCTGTTTGTTTTTTGTCTAGACCAACATTTGACTTAATGGATACGCAACTATTGGATATTATTCTAGAATGATTTTTTGTTATTTAAAATGTAATTAAATTTATATAAAAAAATATATTAAATTATATTATTAAAATTATATATAGGTATAGGTGTCTTGCGCAGGTCATGTCTAATTCACCCGACGCAACGCGACGTCTCGACGCTCTTGCACACTGTGGTCACGAGCTGACTATCCAACTCTCATCAAAACTAAGGTCAGTTCCATGTCAATAAAATGACACGCGAAATAAGAACGCCTAATTTATTTAGATCTTATTTTCTTCATGAAAATGTTGATAGAAGAGAATTTAAAATAATATTACTTTCGTAGTTTAGAAAATTTAAAGATATAAAAAGATAATTAAATTATTAATTAATTAATTCAATTAAATTTAAAGATATATAAAGATAATTTATCTGACCACGAATGAAATGAATGTGTTTTTTATATAAGCAACCAACAAAATCTTACTGTATTGCTTCGCATTACATGCAATGATTTTTTCTTGATATTAGAAGCATATTTAGTTAAAAATAGTATCCATTTCTTGCAAATAAATTCATAATGTTAATTTATTATTAAGTATGCATACTACATATGTTGGAAACTTTAATTCCAGTACAAAATATATAGTGACTACGTCAAATCGCATTAGGTACATGATTCGTTGTTGCTAAGATGAAATAACTCTACTCTACATTAAGTCAAAATTAACATAAACTTTAATCTGAAACAAAATTATATACCGATTTTTCTGTATACGTAATAGGTACTACAATATTTATTTCAATATTCATAAATTAAAACCCGACATCGAAAGCAGTGAAAGTTTCAATCTTATTTACACGCCTAACAATTTTATTGCCAGTCATATCTATCACTTACTCTATTGCAATAATATGCATATTTGGTTATATTATGCTAATATGTAATCTACATAATTACATGTCAATTGAAGTTGATATTCCAATAAGAGTACTATATAAACGTGAATGCATAGTAATCAGGTGCTGGGACATCTTTTTTATGCTAGCCATAAACAGCCCCGTTAAATAATTACATCTATTACAAGTGAATTTATGTCAAACAACTCCTTGTAAAGACATAAACGTGTTAAATAGATTATAGATCATGCAGATATAATAAATCTTCTTCATATTGTCTGTTATAAGAAAAATAGAATTCAGATTTACATCAATTACAAAAGAAAAGATTTTTTTTATTCATATTGTATCATGTTAATCGTTTCCATATAAATTACTGTACCTACATTCAGAATTACATCAGGGTCATTTACACTCCACAATTCCTTGTGATTTCCAGGCAAACAAAGACACTCAAAAGCTATGAATTTTATATGAGTATTTTTAAATATATTTGTAGTTAAGTAAAATTATAAAATAAGTAACAATTAAGTTACCGATTTTTGAGCCTAATTTAATTTTAAAAAATAACCCAAAAGTTTAGAGTTCCCAAATAAAGTGTTATTCACTTCATCTTGTTTGAAAGTAATCGTAATCACCCCCATTTTTGGCGCCCGTAAGTTACTCATAGTAATTTGTGGGCGGGCAGTATTTCCTAACACGATGACGCTTCATCGCGCACCAAGGTCATATATCAAATATTTTGTTGATGATTTTCTATGAGAATAAGAAAGCAATTCAAAGCGGCGCTAAGATTAGTCACCAAATATAATTTATTAAGCAAAAGTTCTTATAAAATATTCAGGTCTATATGTCTTTTCAAGTTCAAGACACTGATCCTCACTTTTCGCCTGAATTCAAAACAGTTCGTGTTGAGTCGCAAAACTCAACCCTGCGACCCTGCAATAGAATAAAAATAAGGCATTTTTGAGTAACGATTGCAGATCCCATTGAAAAATTTGGAAATAATTCATAATACAAACACAACTCATGGAGTCAAGTCTCAAGACCTTGCCATGTTGTACCAGCAAAATTATGCAATATTTTCTAAACGTGACTAATATTGCCGTTTAAATTATGTTAATCAGTAAAAGTAGTTTTACGTCAGTCATAAGTGAGGATGTAAATTGTTCAAATTGAATCATCTTTTGGTCTCTATCCCCATCACCAAATTTGCAATCCTCGCTGACTCATACCCCGTAAGAAAGATCGTTGCCCATCCATACAAAATTCTCAATAAAAGTATCTCTTCTTCTATAGAAGGCTTTATTTGAAGGTTTTTAATTGGATGGCCAAGAGAAACTAATAAAATTTTCGCCACTTAATTCAATTAAAACAATTCTGTTTACTATTTACGGTATCTCATAATGTTATTTTATTTTTCAAGCATTATAAAAGGAAGTTGATTACACTAATATGCTTATATGTATATAATGATATTTTTTGCAGGACAATAAAATTAAATAAATAAATAAAGATTAATTCAGATTAAAGATTAATTAAGAATTCTTAATATAATGTAAAATTTACACATATATACTCGAACCCACGAAACTGATTTTAGGTACATATAAATAAAGCAATAAAATCTTAAATTACTTACATAACCGCATTATACAAAAATATGAAAAAAATTAGATAATACTTACATAATTAAATATTATATAACATTGAGTAATAAAATCAAATATTTTAAATAAATTTGAAAGTAATTAACTAATATATACCTGTATATATTTATTATATTAGACAGTCATTGGTACAAATACAAGGTACATATGCAAAATATGTTTCGTAAAGAAGTAATGCAAGTGTAGGAACAGGCGCATACCGTGCGTGGGTCGACGACGAGAAAGTATGATCGATAGGTGCCGTGGACTGTGCTCAGATGGTTGGCACTGCAGAATGATTTTATCACTTTAACCATTAACCCCAGTGTCAGCTGTTGGATATCTATCCACTAATAAATTTGTTAGAATATTTGTTATAAGAAATTATATAAAGGAATTTAGGTATAAGATATAAATCCTCTAGAATACGGCTAGCCTTACCATATGCGTGATATACACATATCTGAAAATAAAAAAAAAATAAAGAATTATTTTATGAGAGATCATAGGGTGCACACGCGTAAACAAGATAAAAAACAATTAACATATTGATACCCACTCTGTCAGTCAGTCAGTTAACGTGAAATTAAAAAAAAAAACTTCTTTTTATATCTATTTAATAAGGGTGGCACTAATTTAATTGTAAAATTGTAAAGAAAGAACTTGTTAAAGCATTAAAATGCTTAGGCGAGTGTGGGTATTATTTTTAAGTGATTAAATAGATCTATATAGTGAGGCATGATACGTAGTTATATTATATTCAAGAGTTCATGAAACTATGCTATCTAAATACACCGAACGTAATTCATAAAAATTACTGCGGTGGATTATTACTATTCTAAGCACTTATTAGGTCATTATACCAGAGCAATCATAATTGCAATAGACATAAAGCTACAGAAACTCATGATACAACTTAATTTAATCAAATAAAATCTCATTTATCGTCTAAATAAAAATGGTACTTTTCATTAAATATTTTAAAATGGCTTAAGAGGTAACCATTTTGTAGTTAACAAAAACGTGTTATTTATATTATTAATTAGAATATACAAATAAAGATATGGTGCAAATTACAACGCAACTTAAATAACTCAAAAAATCGTGTTTGGCCACCGTGACGCAGGAACATAAGCGTGCGACTGAACGCGCACAGCTGTGGTTTCGATTCCCACTCGGGAAAATTAAGTATTTAATATTTTCATTTATCTGGGCAAGGTGCTGTCTCAAGAATAAGGCGGAAAGTGGCGAACGAAAGTGTCTTAATAGGTAGCGGAATGTCTTAACAGTGCTCCAAGTCCTAATCGTTGAGGACTACCTATAGAAGACTACCTTCTGTCATCGTCAGCTCAGTATTTCATCAGATGATAACTACAAGAAGAAATATGTGATAATTATAAGAAATTATATGAAACACATAGTACGTGCCTATAAAATTCGAGGATGTCCTCGCTATCCGTGGGCTTCCATCATCAGATCATTTTCATTCATCAGGTAACGATGGGACCAATAGGCAAGTCAAATAAAATAATAGAACAATTTTTAAATCTATCCACAAAATGCAGAGAAATCATCGGACAAACATAAAAAAACATATATAGTTAATGAATTTTTAGAAAATAGAAGTGAATTGAAAAGATTACTATCTAAGAATACCTCAATTATGTAAATCCGTTCAACGCTATAGTGTATGTACTTGAGAATTATATTAATAAGTTAAATTATTATGTGCTTTGGTTAAATCCGTCGAGACCTTGCTACAATTATTTGTGCTTCCATTATAAAATTCAATAAAACAAAACCGAGAAAAAAAGCTTTTTAGGCTTTTTAACAAAAAAGTAATTATTTGAAACCGTAGAAATATTAAATTTCTTTTTTACATAATATTATTTTACATAACAGTGTGCAGGGGACCTAAAGTGTGCCGTATTAATATTACAGTCTGAGGTATTTTGGAGCAAATAATTTAATGTAATTACACAAAAACAGTAAAGTAACAAATAACCACGCGTAATTATTACGAATACAGGTATTTGGTCTTATGCACTCATGTTTTATATTTCTGTGAACATTTGCCATTGCGTTTTTAAGTAAAGGCAGAAATATAATTCGAAAACAAAATATCGTAACAAGATTTAAGTATACTTTTTAGAAAACGCATAAAAATTTGAACGTAGCAGTATTTGAACCCGCGCCTCTTGGAAACCGTACAAGCGCAATTTCTGTAGTAGTAGTAGTAGGGAGATTTTTACAAAATTCCAATTTACAAAGAATGCTGTTTAATAAAAATTTTCATCATTTTTAAAGTATTAATCTACATTATGAAAGATGTTTTTTCTCCTTTTTTAAACAGTATTTTTTTTCCTAAGTGTAGCTTAAGTAATAACACTTTAAAAATTATAAAAATGAAGTATACCACAAAAATTTCGCTACAACTAATAAACAAGCAACATGTCCCAAATATCTAAAACATTATCCTTATCAAGGCTACGTGCCAATAAATTTATAAGCTTTCACCGCCGACACAGGAAACCGTTCAAATGGATGACACTTATCTATTACAATATGTAATTTATCATAAGTTGATTTTAGGCGTTACACTTACCCAGTAAAGGAGAGAGCAGACGGTGGCCTTGATATCATTTCGCACATGAATCTAAACTCTATTCGTGTCATTTTTTTCGTCCGATAGATATGCAAATACGTACGTACCGCAAAGAGTACGTCGACCTTGCGTCTAGTCGCCCACGAGCTGTATGAATCAAGCACAGATCTAGCGTAACAGAACGCCAGCGAAGTAGATCCTAGTGACCTAGTGATTTCCATAACATGTGTGGGCGGGCTCGTGTGCGTTGACTATATGAGGTGGGTTATGTTACGCACATTGCACAGGTGACAAGGGTCGACGAATCCTCAAAAAGTACGATTGGATTAATTGCCAATTTGACGCTTAAATCATTCAATCTTCGTCACAGTTAATTGGTAATTGCTATGTAAGTTATAAATAACAATGGATGCCATCATGAGACAGTTGCACGTATTAGACGGTGTTTATGGGTTCAAATCGCATTCGAGGGATTTTTATGTGTGTACTCTAAACGGGGTTTTAATAATTATTTTTTCCTATATCAATAGATTTTTATAATCTTACATTATAATTTTTTGAACTCATAGCTGATTTTAATCGATGTAGGTAATTTCTTAACATAACATAAGATGTTACTCGAAATGAATAGTTAGATTTAGTAGGTTTGCAAGGTGGGTAGAATAGAAGTTCAATTCCATGTTATTATGAGATTTTTTTATTTGGGCTAGTAAACAGCACGCCCTAGTGTTAATATCGTTAAGTAACCGTAAAGCTCGACCAAAGTGTGATCTTTTCCTACAGAAATAAGCTAATCAAAATATTATATTCGAATTTTCACAATAAATTGAGAAAGTGGTTGACTTTGAGTTTTTTAATTATATCTAGGTATACAGCTTGCAATTTACAAAAGTTTATGCTGCTCTAAGCTCTAATGTCCTCTTCAGTGTAATAAAAATTTCTTCTTTTTCAAGCCCTACTTTATCGAAAAGATATGATCGACGAACGATAGAAGGTCGACCACCTTTAACTTTATTCAGAATTTCTATTTAATTATAAACATAACAAAGTTTAGGCTAATATAACATTTTATTTAAAAAGTGTAAATTATAAGTACTACCTTGTGTTACTTCTGGTCATGCCTGGATATTACTGCAAAATACTTGCTTATTGCTTTCTATTAAATTTTCTTACATCTTGCAATGTGCTTATTAACACAATTGTTTAACACAAAGGTATCTAATTTATGCAATCTTTTGCAACAATAGCTCTAAGTGCATGAGTTAGAAGAATTGTTTACAGAAATATTTATTGACATACTTCTAAAAATTACATGTGGATGTCATTTTGAAAATGGTACCTACTATGGCCTAGAGAACACAATCTGTGTATTGTGTGTCTAACAAAAAGCCCCCAAATAATTTCCTTAATAATCAAAACAATTATCCTATTTGTCAAGAATCCAACATTTATGTATTATAATTTTTATTTCAAACAAACATACACCAAATTCAGAGCTTAATTTTGTTAAGCTATTATAAATTTATAGCATAGCTAAAAGGTTGTGTCATACATTTTTCAGCTTCTGTCTATATATAAAATACAGTGGTCTAGCATGAAATAACTCTTATTAAAGCACGTATTGTTTATTAAAGAGCTCAGTGACCTAAAATACAATAACTTTTAAAAAATGATCTAATACTATTGACTCATAATACGGTCCTGATAAATTCTGATAATAAATTAGAAGTATCTAATCAATATGAACTAAAATGTAGCCATATTCTATTTTTAGCAAACTTATTAATATACTAGTGGACCCGGACGCGGCTACGCTTGCTTAAACTATAAGAATATTTATTAAATATATTATTTTCAGTTTTCAATAGAATTAATAAGAAAATATAAGCTTAAATAATCAAAAAGAATAATAAGTAGAGACATATTATTAGAAAAAATATCTGAGAAATTGAAATGAACCAACATAAGAAGTAAAAGTAACTAAAGGATATTCTTAATATTAGAAAAAGTACCTAAAAAC